>VWZS01009486.1:107481-126126 GCA_013397075.1 Rhabdornis inornatus
GGGGGGTGGGAGGGAGACGAAGAGGAAGGCGGGAATGATCTGATGGGATGACCCGGTACCTTGGGGTCGATATCTCCCACCACGAAGAACTTGACGTCTTTGAACATCTCCTCCGGGACTTTCAGCTCTTCCTCGTCGTCCGCCAGCATGGTCCCGGACGGCAGCAGCGGGCGCTCCCCCCCTGCCCGCTATTTCCCCACGCTCACTGTAGAAAACCTGCCGGGGCCCGGGTCCCTCTCGTCCCCCTCCCCCCGCGAAGCCGCCGAACCGCGCGAGCAAGGCGCGCGCTGCGGGACACACCATCCCCCGCCGGGATGTAGGGGGGGTGGAAGTGGGAGGTGAGAGCCGCCCCCACAAAGCGTCTCCCCCCGCCCGATCAACCACCACGGCTGCTGCAGGACCGCGCCCGCTTCTGATCCACAGGCGCTATCCCTGCTCCTCCCTCTTTCCCCGAACCGGACCGGCAGCCAACTCGGGGTCCGGAGCTCCCCCCGTGCGGGATGCAATGGACTCGCCCCGAACGACAGAGGCGGGCAGCGGGGATACCCGGCCCCGCCCATTGGCGGGGGGAGGGAAGGGAGCCGCCCCAGGCCCCGCCCCCTCAGGCTCCGCCCCGCGAGGCCCCGCCCCTCGACCCGCCGTGAGGGGACGCGGGCCGTAGCGGCGGGGCCCTTCAGTCGCCAGCGCCAGCAAATAGTTGTGGTGTGTATTCCAGCACCCAGCTCATCTGTGAACATACCGACTGCTCCCGAAATCATAGCATACAACCGCTAAGGTTGGAAAAGACCTACAAGGTCATCGAGTCCCACCGAAATAAGGCATTTTCCCTCAGAAACTGCAAAGCATCCATCTACATTGATAGTGAACCGTTCCCACCGAGGGGGATGTATCTTACCTAACTATTTTAGGTAGCAGAAAACAAAAATTATCACTTTATATAAGTTATGGTCAACAGAAAGAAACGAGCACTTTCAGAGCCTGCTTCATGTCATGTATTTTAAACATTGCTGCATTGACAGGGATGTTTAAAATATAAATATTGGATCATATAATTGCATCTATAGAATAAGTACTCTGCTTTCCAAAGGAGTTTGGGAACCCCTCATGATACTTCGATGTGGACAATATTTCCCTCCCATACTCGGAGCAATGTTAAGAGGTGGCATTGCAAGACTTACTGAAATAAAAATACAGGGCACCTACTATTCCCTCCTGCCTGCAAGGCCTGTCTCACTTTCTCAGGATGAAACTGTATTTTTTTTTTACCTATGTTATTCTTGAAAATATGGTAGAAACTATAAATCGGTTTACAAGTCACTTATTTGTCCAGTCATCTACTGGATAAAATTTTACTGGATAAAGGCTTCACCCAGGTTCCCTGGATCTCCACATGAGATATACTCCTTTCTACTCCAGCTATGTAAGAAACACCCAACCTATCACCTGTTCTTTTTCCATTCCAGAAGGAACATTTGGTTGAAGGTTTTACTTTTTTTCCCACCCTCCCGATGAAATTTACTTTTTAAAGTGAAAATCAGGTCCTAAAAAAGTCTAAAAAGTCCTTAACTTTTCTATAGTACACTTTTTTGTTGTGGGGCAGGAAAAAAATAGAAATAACCACCTGCTTTTAAATTCATTTATCCATTTCTTTCAACAATTCATATTCTTATCTCACTTTCTGTCTTTTCTAATAATCCTTGTTTAGGGTAATTTTCTTCTGTGCCATGTATTTCCTGGACTGTCTTTGAAAAGACTTCTCTGAGCTCTGCTTTCCTTTATACCCATTCTCCAGGCTGCCATGTCCGGCCTTTGCTTTCTTAGTTCCATAATTTTCACTCTTTCCAACTCCATCTTTGATCCATTTTGACTTCTTCAAGCTAAACTAAACTACTTTGACCAAAATCTTCCTTCACCTGCAGCAAAATATTTTTCCTATTCTTCTTGATCTATCAGATTTCATTAACACCACTGCTCCCTGAGCTTCCTTTCCTGTTGGATTTCATTGCCTCTGTAATCATCTGCATCTTCCAGAACTGGTAATTTTCACTCTTTTCTTTGATAAATATAGCTATCTCTCAGGTTTCTGTTCCACATTATTCTCTCTATTCTTTTCTCTTCCTGATGTCATTCGTTATTTAGATGCATCTTTCTCAGTGTGATTACTAAATTGCCCTTTCCCACAGGAATACTTTCCTCATTTGTAAGACCCTACGTTATCACATATTCCCACTCCACACGAAGAAAACCAAAGTTTTGTTCTCCAAGGGTTTGTCCTCTTGATTTCCCTTCTCTGCCTATTTTCTTGTTACCCTAATGAGTTCCTCCAGCCTTCCTATCCTTTGGATTTTCCAGTCACATAATTTTTGGTTCTCCGTACAACTCCAAGATTACAAGTATTTCAAAACAGGCATTATGCTAATACTGGCAAAAAGCATAATGCAAAAAACCTGTACACATTTTTCATAGCATTGCCCCTTCCAAAACTTTCAGCTGGAGTTGCAGCTATTGCAGCATCAGGTGGGACCATCTTGGATCTTCCATTTGTTCAGCTAGTCAAATCAGAAGAATATGAGATGAATTTGCTGCTTTAAATCACAACAATTTTAAAATTCTCTAGACTTAGAAGGTCAGATTACAGTGTCGAATCACTGCAATTCACTGCAAAATCAATTTTCCACAAATAAAAAGTACCCATGCATGAGGCTAATTTTAATTATCCTTAAGGGTAAATTATTGTTTTTAACTAAAAAGGATAAAAATCCAAGAATAAACTGTGGTTCCATCCACAGTATGGAAATGTAAAAAAAAAAAAAAAAGAAAAAAAAAGTTAAGAATTAACTATAATAGGTTTACCAGAAGAAAACTGTTTTATAAATTTGGTCCTGTATAGCAAAGAGAAAGTTGTTGTTGCCCTGACCTGGGATGTGGGACATGGACTTTTAGGTCTGTCCTCCTCTTCCTGAATGGAGTAAAAGCAGCTTCACTGAGGCACAGGTAAGGATGGCCACTGGGTGCTTAAATCCTCTGGATGTTCTTTAACTATAGAGATTGCAATAGAAATGGGAAGAATGAAACCCTCCCACCCTCCCTCCCCCAGTTGAATAAGCACTGGAAGCAGCTCCTGGACAGAGCCTCAGAGCTGTGCTTGGTGAAAGCAGGAGGACTTGGAAAATCCTGCCCAACTCAGTAAATGCCAGGCAGGTGACCAGCTGTGCAAAATAAGAGTGTTTCTATTATGTGTCCTGAAACAATGCACAGCAGCAACTCTACAAAAACCTGCCTGGTAGCAGCTTAAACACCTGGCAGTTCTAATGGCCCTGATAAGAAATTCTGTGGATCTCAGTACTGAATTGCACAGAGAGGCTGTTGTATTATCAGCAGTGCTACTAATCTTCTCACACAGAAATAGCTTTCTTTATTCACATTTTTTTTTGTCTTCAAAATGACCACTCCCAGAAGAAAAGACTACTCCCATGAGTCACAAATTTTTCCCCTTAATTAACTTCTAAATAAGCAGTCAAATTAAATTAATGAACATATTTTTTACCTCTTTATGTATTTCATGAGTCACCTGTCAAGAAATTACTTAAATTCTAGTAATTAGACTATTTCTAACAAAAATGAATAATTCCAGTTTGTGTGTGATCTTGTTTCCGGACCATAAGAGTAGAAAACTAGATGGAAAAAGTAGGGTTTTGAACAAGAAAAATATGTTACTGAACAAGAAAAATATCCCCTGAATTTGCCAGAAATAAATTCTGGCTTCTGCTCACAGGTCAGCACACAGAACAAAGTCAAATCAGTGGGCTGGTCTCACTGCTCAGGTGTAGAGCAAAGTGCTCACCTGTATTTAGCCTCAATATGGATTTGTCAGATTTTGAGGTAAAGCTCATCTGCATGAGCTGAGTGACAATGGGAGGAGGGGGGAGCTCTACTAATCCTCTGCAAGCTGCTTCCAGCCCCATGCCAGGGACCACCAGCCCCATCCTAGGGACCATCAGCCCATCAAAGGTCCAAATCTGCAAGCCAGAGGAGGATCTTAGCTACGAGAGCTCTGCACAGAGAGCTCCATGAGCATGTTTCCAGAAGAACTGTGAAGTAATCTAAATTTTGTATTGGGTGTTGCTTGCACGAGGTGAAAGCCCACCAAGCTGACAAGATTTGTGCAGACAATTAGTCTTTGCTTATATAAATGCCTTATTTGTGTGCACAAATGATTATATGAAAAATTCATACGCACCTACAATATCATATTTAGGCGTAATTGCTTGTGAAAAAACAACAGCTTGGGTTTTTTTTATCTTGTAGTTAATTAAATTCGGAGCTTAGATTAAATTGTATATTTGTTTTACTCCAGTGAGCAGAAGGCTTTCTGAGTCCTTTGTTAATAATACATACTTGTTTGGTAGCAGCTGGCTCTCTAGATGTTACTTTTCCAACAAAATATATCTTCACAAAATACCCAGTGTTTTACAGAAACTGGTGTTAGTTTCAATATGCCTGGAAAATTGTTGAAAATCCCAAAAGGCACACTGCCTGCATTATCTCCATTCCCACTGCTTAACATGAATAAGATCTGCTTTTTAATCTGAATCAAAATGTGCAAAACAGGTACACAGAGGGCTCTGTTTTGGCTTGAGCTGTCTATGCATTTTTCCTCTTTTCTTCAGTGGGACTGCTTGCAATGACAAATATGATTTATAATTAAAAACTTTCTTATTATCTATACAGCAACACTGAATCCTACAAGGCTCCCTTGGAACTGGTAGTTTCATTTTCGAATCTCTTGTCATTTGCTTGACAGTTTTTAAATATAGTAGTTACTGGGGTGGTTTTTGTTTTTGGGGGTTTTTTTGGGGGGTTTGTTTTTGTTTTTGTTTTTTTGTTTTTTTGTTTGTTTGTTTGTTTGTTTGTTTTGCAAGTGCCAAGTAGCAAGTTCTACCTTTACTATAACTGTGCATAAAGGAGCACGGGGGAAAATGTTCTGATTAGCACATCTTAATGTAATGATATTTTTTGTCAGAAGTGAGACATAGTGGTAAAAGAGGGGATATACTCCTTTGTGTTACCTGCTAAGGAATGTGAACGGTTCATTCACCTTTACAAACAAATTCTTTCTATCTTTCCCTCAGACTGCCAATAACTACCTCTATATAAGTTACATACTTATATATATACACATATATAAAGACACATATAAAGCATTATAACACTCTCTTAATGAGTTTTGGACCTGATTGTATTGCACCAGGAAAGAAGAATGCAAGTCTTCCCAGTCCTCTGGGAAATAACAAATAATTTGTCACAAATAAAATGTGATATTATAATTTATAGACTCCATTCTTTGCATCTCAAGAGAAGTCCTTGCTTCTGCTCCAACTACAGTACCTACCAATTTCTGTGTATTTTCTGAGTTTCAAAAAAAAATGTTTGCAAAATATGGCAGGTTATTATCCCTGTAGCCCTTCTTCGTAGCTTGTCAAGATTTGCATCATTTACAGGCTTTCCATTGGGGTAAATTAGTATCAGAAAAACAATAGAGAATGCAAATTTTCTTTTGAGCCTGGGCTTTCATTCATGCAGGCTTGAAAGACAGCTAATGAAACACTAAGTAACCAAAATTAATTTTTCTAGAAATTAGCGTATTTGGAATTATTTGTGCCAAATCCTTTTCATGTTATTCAAATAACACTATCACTGGTATTTATTTTTTACATTATTAATGCATAAATACAGAAAAAGGCAACTAAAGTTGGTGGCACTGCAGAGCATATTACAGAACAGTGTGAAAAGTGAGTCTGGGTACTGCTCTGAGATATCTCTAGTATTCATTTATGGCTTTGTGCTTTTGAGTAGAGTGAAAAACCTAAATTTGTGCTGATAAAACATTGGCACACACATTGACATCACATCGCTCTCTTTCTGTATGTTGCCCAGGTAGTTAAATATTTCCTTTACTCATCCAGAAAGAGGAATGGACAGAAAACACTTGCCTGAGGATGCATCATTATGCTCACACAGAAGCTCCAGTGTCTCAGGGTGACCTGTGCTGATCTTTCTGGGAACAGTCTATTAAAAGTGGTTGGTTTTACACAGGTTCTCCTGACTCAGTGAACCCAGTGCTGGCTCGGTGCAGGCAGTGACTCAGGGCTCCTATTCTGGAGCAGAGGCAGAGGGCAGCAGCTACACGAGCCCACCTGTGCCACCAGGGAAATTCATATGTAGCCATGGGGTCTTAATGCTAAAACCTATTGAAAAATATTTCATTGCTGATGTATTTTCACAGCAACTGCATCATCTTCAGAGCAGTTCCTCCAGCTTACTGAGTGTAAGGCCAGAAGGCCACTTGGATTAACCTTCCACATGGAGCACTGGGAGCAGAATTGATCATTCCATTGTTTGTCCCTAAAAGCAGCCCCAGCCTGGGAACACATTTCTGCTTTATGGCCTTCCCAAATGCTGCTGCGTAGAGAAGCATTTTCAGGGTGGCTGAAAGAGTGGTGCCTGAACATCCTAAAATTCAGACAAAGATAGACAAAGTTATCTGAGATAGGGGACAAACAGAGGAGCTGAATGTCTGTCACATGATTGTGGCTTCAGCTTTGGAAAGCTCTCGGTGCTTAGACATGGTGTGACTGCACTATGCAGACAACTAGTTATTGTTGCTGGATTGAACTTCCACTTTCTTTTTCTGTAGAAGGAACCTGATTTCTATTTCTCAAGTATTTTCAAATGAAATTAAGAACTTACATTGACATTCTTGAAAAATGTGTTCTGACAGCATTCTTATAACAGCCAGAAAAAACCCATAGGTCTTCTAGTCAGTTTTTCTTATAATTTGCCCTTAAATTTCACCCCAAATACGCCTTCTCTGAGCTAAGGTAATTTTGAGTCCTAATCCTAAAACATCAAGAGATTAATCCACTGCTGCTCTTAACTGATCAATCTTAACAGGACCTTGGAGCCACCTTAATTAATTACAGATTGAGTATGCCCCGCAGGAAACATTATGAAATGAGACATTTGTTACTTAAGTACCGGTCTGCCACTCTTGAATGAAAAACAAAAAAAATTTATTAATTTGATATGTAGAGTATGTCTAGTTTATTGATTTCAACTATTGAGTACTAAGCAGGAGTTGAGATTCAGACAAACAGGTGTCACTGTCAGGATTTTCTCATTAGAGCCTAAGCTCAGGACAAATGCAGGTAAAGTGCTTGTACTCTTAGGCCAGTTCTGGCTCTGATTTTTTTTTTTTTTTTTAATTGCTTACAGGAAGCTTTCAGGGAAATAAAGGCTCTGTAAGTCCACAGATGTTTTAGTTAGTTGAAAGGTATGCTCTGTGATATGCTAGAGCTCTCACAATAGGAGCAGATAGATCTCTAAACCAGGAAAGCCTACAATCCATTTATGTCTCCAGGTCTAACTCCCTGTGAACTGGCTGAGGCCAAGGAAGGTTTAAGTTCAGTGTGGTTCCTTCAGTGTCTGGTAAGGCCTTCCACCTCTACCATATCCCTGATACCTCTACAGCCCAGTCAGATACGGTTAAAAATGCCAGGAATTGGGAAAACAGGACAAGTGCCATACCACACACAAGAAACTGTGATCACATTGAACCAGACTACAAAGAAGTGGTTTCTTTTTATTTTGGCCTATTACAGCCAAACTTGTTACTTCTCCTGTTTGCTTAAAGGACCATCCTCCTCCTCCTCCATCACTGAGGCTTCTGCCACATTCATGTCAATATTGGTAATTTTTAATCTTTGACACTGCAGCAAATACTCACAGATACCTCCTTAATCTTTGAAGAAGCCACCTAAAATGTCTCTGGGTTTATTTAGAGCTGGCTCTATTGCCTACATAATTTAGAGCAGCCTCAGGATCCCAGGACTGCCCACATCTGAATTCTCAGTGTTGCAAATGGAAGAAGAAATCGTGGCATGAGGCAGCAAGCACCAAAGCTGTAATGATCTTCCCTCAGGGAGTCAATTACATTTGCTGTTTGCCTTATGGCACACGGAGGTGATTACTGTGTGAGGGCCAGGGCGCATTTGTTTAATGTATCCTTGAACTCTTATTACATTTTCCACTCATCTTGCTAGAGCCTTATCTTCAATTACACTCCTTTCCATATGCCCCGAGCTGTTATTTGTTGTAGGACCAACCTGACCCTCTTGTATCCAAAATGTCACTGAATTAAATCAAATTTTTATACTTTTCAACTTGAACAGTTATCTCTTGATGCACATAACAAACAGATAATGAGATCTGCATTTTATTAGACACAGTGGAGCTCACTGATGTTTAACTATTAGGCAGAACCATTTTGCTGCTCAGTTACAATTACATTATTTTTCTCTGTAGCTGGATAGCTGTCAATTGATTTAATTCATTCTAAATGTGTATTATAGTATTTTCCTTAGTGTTGTCTACATTCAGGGAACTGGATACATTTCTACACTTTTTTTCCTAAAAGGGAGGGGATTTCCCTGTAGTTACATTTCTCTACAGTCTAATCTTTTTTCCTTAAAATTTTGTGACAATCTTCCCATGCTTTGCCTCTGAGTCAGGGATACTTCAAAATCCCAATCTTAGCTTTAAGCATATCCTCAAACCTAATCATTTGGATAGGACTAAAGCACATGCTTGAAATGAAACAGTCATGAATGACGATGGGTTCCTGAAATAAGTCCAACTTAAAAAGGATCCACTGGCCACATTCCAAAGGCTGACATGCCCACCATCAAGCTGTAGTGCCCTGCACATCCTGTGCTTTATAGTACATGCTCATAATTTATGATTCACACAGTGCTCGTAATGATGAAACAATAACATCATCAAAGTGGGATCTAATCAATACAAATATTTAGGTCCATCACAGGCCACGAGAAGATCTGCTCTCCCCAGAAGGGCTCAGCTACCACATGATTCTCCTGTGTGCTGGGAGCCAACTCACACAGTCATAAATAATCCAGTAGGTAAATATCAGAAGGTTACATACCCTCTCTGGTTCTGTGTGCAGACCCCTGCTCTGGCTCTGTGCAAAGAAAGGAAGAGAGACATGCACAGAGGTGGGTCTAACCCCCTTTGCATTTTAAGCCAACAAGAATAGAAGGATTTATGTCATCATTTCCTGTATCTAAATTTGTGGAGGGTAATTTCTCATAACAGGCTGCCTTGATTGCTTACTGAACATAACTTGGAGAGTGGTCTTGCTTTTGTACAGCAAAAGCATGTCTCTCTTCACTTGAAATGATAAAGGATATAAAAGATAGTAGAGGAGTATTATTATTCAGATAAAGAAAAGAAAGCTTGTTTCAGATAGGGATGTCTTTCTGAGATTTACTAAGCAGTCCATGGGATTTAGATATCTACATTTTAGACATCTCAGTTTAATATAGAAAAAAAGTCTTATTACATTTCAGAATAATAATTCTTCTTGGAATGAATGGGAGAGATTCATCTAGAGCCATAGATTACTTCAGAAAATCTATCTCCTCACCTATTTCACTGACATTCTCAGAAAGCAGCTGCCATAAATTTCTGTAATAAATGCTAGGCATATGGATGGCTAACTCTGTTTGCACAGTCTCAGCCTGTACAGTAAAGCTCACCTCTGCAGCACAGTCCAGCTGGTTGGTTATTGGCAACTGTTTGCAAGATGCACCCTTAGGAAGCTGCTGTGGTTCTCCATGGCCTGTTGTGCTCTTTTGGAACATTTGTCATTAATGTGAGGCTGTAATGTGGTGTTCAATTGGGCAGGTCTCACAGGGCAGGAGGGATTACCTGGGACAAGGACATCAAGATTTATGGTTCCTTACAGTCACAGCTGTCATAAAACCAGAAAACCTCCCTGAAATGAGGAACAGGCATTGTGGAGAGACCATTTGTCTTTGTGCAACTTCCTCATAACGTGTCAAGCCCAGGACTCCACTTGCAGCCTCCCATCAAGATGTGGCTGTACTACAGAAGGGATGGTGGCAGGAGAAGGACTGAGCACCCACAGACAGACTGGCTGGAGTGATCCCAAAACTGGAGAGATGGGAAGCTCGTGTCTATGTGGGCAGCTCTGCAAGACTGAGACTACTGCTAGGAGTCAAACAAGGGACAGGAGATGTCATATGGGTCAGTGCTGGATGGAAGGCTTTAAAACATGAAAATGTTGGTTATTCTATTGAATTCTTGGTTGTGGTTATGCAGTTTGCATTTTTAACCCTAGCCAAGTCAGTTGCTAGTGGAGTTGTAGTAAAAGCTGCCTATATTAACTACTCTAGTGCTCAGGAAAACAGATAAGAATGGAGAGACAGGAGCATGCAATGAAGATGCTGAAATGTGGAGAGGAGGAAGGACACTGAGAGTCTGCCCAGAAAGTTCTGAAGTTGTATCAGATCAGATGAGGAGTCCTTTTAAAAACCAGTGATTTCTTTATTTCCAGAATGAGATTCAGATTTTAATTACATAAGCCACCTTCTGTGCAGATGACTTTAATGAAGATACCCCATTAAGTGTGCTCGTATCAGACCCTGAATAATTCAGTAGTGCCAACATGGAAGATTTTTTACTAAATTTACACCAAAATCCTGATAAAATCAGAAAAAACCTTCAGTCAAAATCTGAAACCAGAAAATAACCAGAGAAGAGGTGGAAAAATTAACTACAAAAGATGAGCTTACAGGAGCCATCAGCTCACACACCACTGGGCCACCACCTCTGAGCTACCATCTACCAACCTTGACTCACAGATCAGCAGTCAGGAAAAAAATTCCATAATTTTTAATAAAATGCAGTGCTAGACAATTAAGAAAGGTCTGGCAACATTTTGCTGTTATAGCAGTGAATACTGGTTGTTAAAAATAATGATGCTACTAATAAAAAACCTTGTGAAAAACAGAGAGACATTTAGATATATTTATACAACCACTTCCATCCCATGGGTTCAGAAAATTTTATAGCAGGAGCAAGTAGACTGCTTGATCAGGTGCTTGCTGTGGTAGAAGGGACCAAAACAAGATATTTCTGACATTATACTGTCAAATTCTACAAGCGAAATGATGTTTGGGGACCATTAAAAATGGTTGTCTTTGTTTAAAAAGCTGGAAAAGTTTGCTGTCATGGCCATGATCCAGGGGCAAGCTCTTTATCAGCCTACAGGAGACATCTGCAAGTACTTTTCTTGCAAAGACACGGGAGCAAATTCATTTTAGCTGCAGACAGAAAGTATGTGGTCACAACCAACCATTTGAATTTTTCTAACTTGTAAATAGTTCCTCTCATTTGTATTAACCTCTCACTCACACTGCAACACAGATA
Organism: Rhabdornis inornatus; assembly: GCA_013397075.1. Taxonomy (NCBI): domain Eukaryota; kingdom Metazoa; phylum Chordata; class Aves; order Passeriformes; family Rhabdornithidae; genus Rhabdornis; species Rhabdornis inornatus. Next base: position 118,792 of record VWZS01009486.1, read on the forward strand.
TGAAATATAAATAAGCAAAATTCCACAGCATTTTTTCTCTAATGACCTGCCATGTTGTATGGTTTGAAAATACTGGGAATTTACCTTACTTAAATTAAGATCCATTCTGCTGACCTGCATGACCTGGGCAGACTGGGGCAGGGAAACATCCAGCTACTGAATAATCAGGGGGAAGAAAAGATCCCACAGCTGGAAGGAAGCATAATGTGAATATGAATCTGAGACACTCAGATGGTACCCTAGCTGAGAAAGCTGTACAACCATGCCAGTGCTTCCTTTGGCAGGTTGGGATGTGGCTGTGGCTGTGGCTGTTCAGAGATCTCCAGGGAGGAAGGCAGCAACCTATAAAGGTCTATAAGGAAATCAGGCTGTTGGAATGGAAGAAAAGACATCCCTTGAGGATAGCAGAAGTGGTTTAAGTTTTGCACCTACTACCAACTAGTTACAATAACAAAACTAGACTTGAATGTTAAAGAGGGGGTTTGGGAATAAGGTACTCCAGCCAATGGAAGTGAGTTGCCAGTGGGCATGGAAACACACTGTCAAGGAGTCAAAGGGAATGTAACGGGGATGAAAGTAGGTATATGAAAAAAAGTTTAACTTCTGGCTCAGAAAACAGCTGAGATGATTTCTGTTCTTAATGTGGTAAACAGATCATAAAACGTTTTGCCTCTTAGCTCGAAAGAACATTTCCAGACTATGGATGGATTTATGTAAATAAAGGTTCAGAAACCTGCCACCTGCAAGGCAGCAGAAAGATAACCTGGAAAACACCACACAACAGAAAAACTCATGTTCAGCCTCACTCTATAACAGCCTTCCCTATAGCTTCACACCTATGCAAATTATCTGTCACAATGTATAAAGCTCAAGATAAACAAACCTCTTCCACAATTTGGCATACGGAAAAAGGGTCTGAACTGAAATGGTAATTGAGTTTTAGAGACCCATCCATTTGCTGTCATTGTGCCATCTGTCTCCCTGGCATAGTCCTGACAGCTTGCATTGGCAGCTTTGATTGCCAAAGCTCATGTATTAAGTTAGATTTACCTAGTCTGCCCACGCACAGTTTCTTATTTTTCTATGGCCCTGCTATTCTAGATGATTCACAGAACTGCAGGATACCCTGTACTCCCAGAAGCATAATATATTTTGGTATTTTAAAACCTTTTTTTTTTTTTTAATCAGAAATATGAATAATTTTCTGTTGTGGTTTGTAAGCCATCTGAAGACACCAAGTCCACCAGAGTCAAGAGAGAGACTTCCTTCTCAGGGACTGACCATGGGTAACAGAGATCACAGGTGCTGGTGTATGTATGTGTGAAGTATTTGCTACCATCAGAGGAATAAATGAAAACTGCAGATGCCATATGAGGGCAGGACCCCCCGAGGCAGGCTCCAAGTTATTGCATTACTGTCATAACTGCTCACTGCAAAGCACTTTTGACTAAAAGCCAATATGACGCCTAGCATAACTCTGCTGACTCCCCTGAAATTATACAGCTGATTAATGTTGCCCCTTAAGGTATGAAAGAAGAAATAAAATTATTTACATTTAATTTCCTTACCCAGAATGGAACTTTAACTGCAACAGTGAATGATGTGGGAGTTGCCCTCAGACTTTATTAAGTTATGTTCCAGCTGGCCTTCTGACCATGAACATGTTTTTCACTATGCAAGAACAAAGGGTTTAATTCCAGCAGGAGTTAATTCATGTTGGGCAGAAGACAGATAAGCACTCCTGGCAGTGCATTTACTGAGACATACACAGCAGTGCAAGGTACCAGAGTCCATCCTGCCTTTAGGCCAAGGGAATTGTGGCCACAATTCGAAAGACACAATTCGAAAGACACAAGCACTGAGACACCACTGACTTTACATAATGAGAGGACCATGCTCTAGGCAAGGCAAGAGGCTGCTCTGTTTGTTCTTGTTCTGCTTTGTTCCTGTTGCAGAATTAAACAACACCTTAGTTATGTCACTCTATCATTGTCCTGGCTTTGGCTCGACGCAGCAATTTTCTTTTTAGTAGCTGGTACAGGGCTGTGTTTTGAATTTTGGATGAGAATAATGTTGGTAACACACTGATGTTTTAGTTGTTGCTAAGCAATGCTTACCCTAAGTCAAGGACTTTTCAGCTTCCCATGCTCTGCCATCAAACAAGTGCACAAGGAGCTGGGAGGGAGCACAGCCAGGACAGCTGATCCCAACAGGCCAGAGGGATATTCCATACCACAGAACCAGTATATAAACTGGAGGGAGTTGGCTGAGGGCACTGACTGCTGCTCAGGGATGGACTGGGCATCCATCAGCAGGTGTTGAGCAATTGTGTTGTGCATCCCGTGTGTCTCTTGGATTTCATTCCCAAACTCTTCCTCTTTTTTTTTTCATTAGTAGTAGCAGTAGTATCATTATTATTGTTTCAATTATTAAATTGTTCTTATTTCAATCCATGAGGTCCACTTTTTTTCATAATTCTCCTCCCCACTTGGGAGGGGAGCAAATGGCTTCATGGGATGACAGTCATTCAGTTGGTGGCTTCCTAAAGGAAAGCTTACATGCCTTAAACTGGATTAGACCTGCCTGAAGAATAGTTTTCCAGTCATACAAATAAAAAGCCAACAGGATTGCAACTCATTATTTTAATTTTTTTCCGAAGACAGAAAGACTTTTCAAAGTTCTTTATAAGCATCCAAACCAAGAGAACGCAATTTGGTAAACAGGTCACTCAGTGGGACACTGTGGGGGTGTGGGGCACTCAGGTCCCCCTTGTTCTTGCTCCAAGGTACTCCCACAATCCTACTGAGTCTCCTAGTAACACACAACAGGATTAATCTCCCCTTCTCAGTCAGAGAATTGTTCCACTTTGAAGTAAGTAATTACAGGTTACTGGGAGAGAAAGGCTGACTAACTGTGGCCCTTGGCTGGCATGTGAGAAAACCTCAAGTAAGTCCAAGCTCCAGTAAATATGTGATTATTAACCAGCTGCAACACCAGAAACCTGAGACAGAGCTACCCAGAACAGCCAGCTGTGGAAATGCTTACATGAGCTACGAAGCATCATGATCCAAGCTCATAGCCTGAGCTTTGATGCTTTGAACCTTGGTTGCCTTGGTTGGAACTAAATGACCTTTAATGTCCCTTCCAACCCAAACCATTGTTTGATTCTATGATCTTGGTTTCACAAGACTAGAGTGACATCAGAACTGAGCATGGGCTCTGATGGTATGAGAACAACCTCACAGTCTGTGCATTTTCACTGTGGTCATGTTTGACCGTTTTGCAATTGGAGAGGAGTGGGTGGGGGGTCTGCAAATGTTCATAAAGCATGTCTGGATGTGGTGTGAAGCTGGACTGAGGCTGGTTGAAAGTTAAATGAAATTCAAGTGATGAATACCTGAGGTTTAGAAATTGCTGTGACAGGATGCACACTTACTGAGCAGTCTGGCTGGCAATTGAGCACAGCTTTCAGTAGTGGTGTATATACACAGTGAGAATATGTGTTCCTCTAATCCTTGTATAACCTAGCAGCTCCACCTACCCTGGAGACTGAAATTCTCACTGATTCATTGAGCATGCCCAGCAAAACTCCTCCTGAGCCTTCTCCTCTCCCTTTTCTGCCAGTTATAAGGGCAGAGGTTCAAAAGATCTCCATAGAGATTGACAATATAAATACATTCACCCTTTTCCTGGATGATATTTGGATGTGCATTTAGGCAGTGGCACTGATTACATTGTGAATTCCCTCCTAACCTCCAACCATCAGATATATATTTTGAATTGGAAGGTACCTCCAGTAAATGGAATTTAGTAGCAAGAATTATTTAATGTCTTTACTGGAGGGGATGCTGCTAAACCCAGGGAAGTCCTGTCACTTTTAATTCCTTTTCCATCAGCAAAGATGTGAAATAATCCTGACTTTGTAACATAGATCTTTTTCTCAGAAACTTTCACAGATGTGATCATTCCACAAGCACTATCCTCTCACTAAAGATCCCAGCCTTCTGCTCACTTAATACCAACAGTTCTGAGAATATGAATGATCTTACTAATCTGGGTAAAGTAAACAGCATGTTGTCCTTAAAAATAACAGTATTTAGTCACCTCCGCTGAAGAAGGGATAACTTCAAAGTCAGATCAGGTAATTCACAGCAATGTCCAGCTGAATATTGGACATCACTAAGGATGGAGATTTCACAGCCACTTTAACTGATTTCAGATCACTCTCCAGGTGAATATGTATTTCTTAATTTATAAGTGGAATGTAGAATCATACAATGGTTAGACAGAAAGGAACCCGAGACATCACCTAGTTCCAACCACTCTGCCATGGGCAGGGACACTTTCCACTTGTCCAGGTCCCCATCCAACCTGTCCTTGAACACTTTCAGGGATGGGGCATCCACAACTTCTCTGAGCAACCTGTTCCAGTGTCTCACCACTCTCACAGGAAAGAATTTCTTCCAATTTAATGCTAGCCTAATCCAATCTAAAACTACCCTCCATCATCCTAATGCTCTTACCTCTTGTTCTATAATTCCATGCCCTTTTAAAAAAGTTCATCTCAAGCTCTCTTGTAGCCCCTTTAGGGTCCCACAAGGTGCTCTAAGAGCCTTCTCTTCTCCAAGATGAATAACCCCAGCTCTCCCAGCCTGTCTTCACAGCAGAGGTGCTCCAGTGCCTGGACCATCTTCATGACCTTCCTCTGGACTCCTCCAACAGCTCCATGTCCTTCTTATGTTGGGGGCCCCAGAGCTGGATGCAGCACTGCAGGTGGGGTCCCACACAAGTGGAGAGGGGCAGAATTCCCTCCCTCCAGCTGCTGGTCATGCTGCTTGTGGTGCAGCCCGGGACACAGGTGGCTTTCTGGGCTGCCAGTGAATGTTGCTAGCTCATGTTGAACTCTTCATCAACCAACACCCCCAAGTCAGCACGTCATGTTGTGACTCTCACTCATTGCATCCCATCCAACCGCTCTGCACCTCTAAGCAGACTTTTCTATGCCCACCCCTGAGGTAACTGGGGACAGCAGTAAGATTTTCCCCTTAAACTTATCTTTTTAGGAGTGATAAACTCAGTTCTTCCTGTCTTTACACATCATATGTGAGTCTCTTCATCACTTTGATTACCTTTGACTGGACTTCCTCCGGTGAGGAACCCCAAATTGGACATAAAATTCCAAGGTTTGTTGGACAGAGGGAAATAGTTATAACCCCAAAGCTGATGGACACAATCTTGCTCATATAGGCCAGGATGCTCCTGCTCCAGGATGTGTTCAAGACACTCATCAGGTCCTCCTCTCAATAAGGTTGTCTGCACAGTCAGTCACCAGCCTGTACTCTTGGACATGTCTGTTCCATTCCAGGTGCAGACCTTTGCATTCCCATGTACATACACATATACATATACACATATACACACACACATAAATATATATATATATATTTGTCTATATTCTGTATTTCCCTTTACTTCTCAACTGACCCATTCAGCTCCAGCATCTGCCAATATATATTTTTTAAAGTTGAGTAAGTAAGATAATGAAAGTATTAATGATTTTTCATGAGAACATAATCTAGTTTTGCTTCTTTAGATTTAATACATTTTATTTTCATTTCCCTTTAAATGTAACTTTTGTCTATTTGTCCCTGAAACAAAAAATAATTATCTATTTTCAGCAGCACATATTTTTTAATTTGTGGTTAATTGTATTCTGGGTCATAGGTTTTTCTGGGAAGAGCCCACACAACAAAAAGCTCTCAGCCTTGGAGCTGCTAAGTGTTTTGATCAATATAATGACAGTCAAGGATGTTTTGCACCTTACAAACCAGGAATTTTAAATCAAGAGGCTTTATGAAATGCTGCAAACACCATTTGTCCTTTAAGTTGTAAGTAAAAAACCTACTCATTCCAAAACCGTCAGTATTCTTGTGTATAAAAGATAAAATAATAATTTCTCCTCCCAAAAGATGGCAGTTTATTTCCAAAAGGATGATATAGTCTCTAAGGCTGCGTTTGTTCCAGTAGTACAATAGGATCCCTGGTTCTGAGAATGAGTAGCATGGCACTGAATGAATTCATAAGGGGGAGATCCCGTCCTACCAAAACAAGGTCCTGGACCTGTTTTGGATATGCTGCTTTGCATTTCCCTTGGTAGCACGGAGGAACAAGCAGCAGCAATGGAAAACATGTTGTTCATTACCCTTTGTTATTGTTACTTGCTGTTTTCCTTAAAATTCCAGAGAGATTCAGGAGAGGCAGGAGGAAGCCCCAGTTTGGCTTTACCCTCGGTATACCACGAGCATGGAAAGCATGGGGTACTCCCTGAACATCTCTGTCTGTGTCTTCTCCCCAACTCTCTCAAACTGCAATTCACCAGCAAATGTCATTGTCACTTATCTTAACACAGATGACCTTCCTTCCTTCTCCCCCAAGACAGGCAAACTGTCAGCCCCATGTTAGTGCCTGCTGGCTTCTCCCCTCACGTGTCTGACCCCAAAGCTCTTTGGACCTGTTATCCCAGGACTGTCTGGAGAAGCAGAGTGCCAGCACCAGCGCAGCCCTGCCTGGATGCCATCCAAGGCTTGTGGGCCGGACCTGGCTGGCATCCCTGCATGGAGCTGGGGCACAGGGAATCCTGCTCGGTGGGGTTAGATCCTGACTCCTGCTGTGAAGCCCAGAATCCCACAGCTCATCACAGTTAGTGTGCTAAAAGCCAGGGGAAATGCTCAAGCATTTCATTAATGGCTAATGTTATTAAATAGACAATTAATAAGAGCAGTCAAGTGAATGATTATTTCCAATAAAAGGCCCGACAATTGCTAACAAGTTAGGAAATGCCAGCACAGAAGTTCTCAAAGAAATTATCCCCTGCCACATTGCCCCTACACAGAATAACCAGGGTTACTAACAGGTTTCCTGGGTGCAGACTGCAGCCTATCTGGGAGCAAGGAAATTCCCGTGGCGCCTCACTAACACATATTTAGAGGAGCCCAGGGACAATTTCACAAGGATGCTAACTTTCTGCGGCTGGCAAAGAACACGCCCCGAGGGGGCGAAGCCAGCCCGAGACAAAGCCGGGGCTGATCCCCGCACGGTGCGGGCAGCGGGCTGGGCTAGGAGCAGGGGACGGGCAGGGACAGCCGGCTGGGGCAGGGGCAGGCGGCTCTGCCGTCCCGCTCGGCCCGGCGCCGGTTCCGACCCGCGCACGGACATGACTAAGCAGCACCTCTCCCTCCGCGGCCGCTCCCGCTCCCGCCGGGGCTGCCCGCCCCGCACCGCACCGCGCACGGCGGGGACTCACCTGCCCGCACCGGCCCCGCCGGCCGGGCTCCT
>VWZS01009486.1:126165-264420 GCA_013397075.1 Rhabdornis inornatus
GCCCGGCGGCGTTCGGGGCGGCCGGGGACCCCCCGTGCCCGCGCTAGGGCGGCGCTTCCCCCGCTCCCGCTCCCGTTCCCGCTCCCGCTCCCGCTCCCTCCCGCCGCCGCAGCAGCCCGGAGCAGCCCGGCATGGAGCGCCCGCTCAACCTCAGCTGCCTCGCCGATACGACGCCGGACAGCGGCAACAGGAGCGGGTCCTCCGCCGGCCCCGAGGGCGGCCAGGCCCATCTCTCCGTCTTCAGCGTGTTGGTCCTCACCCTGTTGGCCATGCTGGTGGTGGCCACGTTCCTCTGGAACGGGCTGGTCCTGGCCACCATCCTCCGCGTGCGCAGTTTCCACCGGGTGCCCCACAACCTGGTGGCCTCCATGGCTATCTCCGACGTGATGGTGGCAGCCCTCGTCATGCCCCTCAGCTTGGTGCACGAGTTGTCCGGGCGGCGGTGGCGGCTGGGCCGGTCGCTCTGCCAGGTGTGGATCTCCTTCGATGTGCTGTGCTGCACTGCCAGCATCTGGAATGTCACGGCCATCGCCCTCGACCGCTACTGGTCCATCACTCGCCACCTGGAGTACACGCTCCGCACCCGGCGCCGCATCTCCAACATCATGATTGCTCTCACTTGGGCGCTCTCCGCCTTCATCTCTCTGGCCCCACTGCTCTTTGGCTGGGGAGAGACTTACTCAGAGGACAGTGAGGAGTGCCAAGTCAGCCGAGAGCCTTCCTACACCATCTTCTCCACCTTTGGGGCCTTCTACCTGCCCCTCTGCGTGGTGCTCTTTGTGTACTGGAAGATCTACAAGGCTGCCAAGTTTCGAATCGGGTCTCACAAGAGCAACTCCATCACCCCCATTACACCAGAAGCACTGGAGGTAAGCCAGCTCGGTTGTGTTTTGCTCGGGTCAAGCACTGGGAGCAGGAAAGTCTTTGTAGTAGTAGTGGGGGAAACTTAAACCAAAAGTGTGCAAGTGAACAGTGATCCACCAAAGCCCTGTGGATCCTGGAGGCTTCCAAGGGAAGGCTGACTGCAAAGCTTGCAAACCCAGTCTGTTGGCTCCTTCCAAGCCCCCAGCTGTGAGCACTCAAGGTGTAGCTAAAGCCACTTTGGGACACATTGCAGGCCTGAGCTCCACGTGGGCGAGCAGTGACTCACAGGTGTCCCCCCATGGAATGCTGAATCTGTGATCACCGGCATGAGTAAGGGGTCACTGTCCCTCCCCTGGGAAGGCAAGGGGACACTGGATGGATGGGCTGCTGTGTCTGCTGGGGACGATATCCTGGCAACCAGCTGTGTCTTTGGGAACACTGTGAATTTACTCAGACAGAAAACACATGTGCAGAATGTCCTTGGAAATCTTTCCTAATCATGACTGCATCGTGTCAGTTCATCCCAGGCACAGTGACTCTGCACTGTAAAGATTTCTTGCAGGGAGGAAGCAAATGTGTGCTAATTTTCTTCCCTCTCCTACCAGGAACTTTTAAACTCAATGGGTTTAGAGAAAGCAAGCAGATTTCTGTGCACGGCATGTGTGTGTGTGCTGCTCAGATTGTAAGTGGGGATGTAATCTTATTGTGCTGCTGTGTGAGCATGTACCCTCAGTACTGTCTCTAGTTTCTAATCTCACTTAAAATAGTCTCCATCACCCAGAACAGGTCACACAGCCACCGTCCCCTCAGTCAGAGTGTGACATAGGTGGCCTGTGTTTCCCCTGGAGCCTTGGCCCTTGCTCCCGTTGTTGGGCTCTGTACCTGCTGTGTGGGATCACCTGATTGGGGTACCTGTGGTGCAATTTGTGCTTGTGTTTGACAGGTAAAAGAAGCTGCCCAGCAGCCACAGATGGTCTTCACCGTCCGTCACGCCACTGTTACGTTCCAGACGGATGGAGACACGTGGAGAGAGCAGAAGGAAAAGAAAGCTGCTCTCATGGTGGGCATCCTTATCGGGGTCTTCGTGCTGTGCTGGATCCCCTTCTTCATCACAGAGCTCATCAACCCGCTCTGCTCATGTGACATCCCACCCGTTTGGAAGAGCATTTTTCTATGGCTGGGCTATTCAAATTCCTTTTTTAATCCACTCATCTACACTGCTTTCAACAAAAACTACAACAATGCCTTCAGGAACCTATTCTTTAGGCAGCAGTGAGCAGAAAAGGCTTTCCTGCTGTCCCAGGAAGCTGATTTCAAGTGTCAATGATTCTGGCCAAATTCCTGAGGAAGTTCAAAGCCACAGATACAGAGGTGATGCTAAAAATGCACCGCCATGGGTCATATGTCCCAGAAACAGTCCCAGTCCCTAGGCAGGCTCTCCATCCCAGCCTCTTAGCTGCTATTTTTCCTGCAAGTAGCATGTAAGGGCTTCTCCTGCCAGCAGCCTGGCATCCTTGCTCCAGTGCCCTGCTGTGTTTCTCCTGCCTCCCCAGTGATGCTCTGTTTGGTGGCACCAAAGGTGCAGAGGAGTCCACTGTCAAAGAAATGTTGGTTTGGCCACTGCTGGTATCTCCCAGCATTAATCGCATATGTCCCATGTGCAAAGCTGGGACCCTATAACATCAGGAGGTTTTGTGATTACATATTTTATGGCTTGGCTGAAAACATGGTTTGTCTTGTCTTTCACTGGTAAAGACTGCAAAGTGTTTGTTTTTTGGGGAATAAAACCCTTGGTAAGGGTTAAGAGCAGACTTGCAAGTACCAAGCTTTTTCTCACATACTTTGGGAACAGCAAATTGTGTCTGTTTGCTTTTGGATTATAGTAGCAGGTTTTTAGAAAACAAAACAACTTACTGTGAAAGCTTAATGCATGGTGTGTCCTGGAATGAGAGAGAATGCATGGGAAACTCACCTCTCATTCCCCAATTGCTGCGTGTGAGCATCTGCCTCAGACCTTTATGTTCAGAAATACCAGCTGTAAATGCTAATCTTCATGTCTGTTGTTTCCCATTGTAAAATATAAATGTATTTTGAGCAGCTGTGGGCAGATTTCCTGTAGTTTCAGGGGGTGCAAGGGGTGTATTTCAAGTTGCATTTCAATGAGGAGCTGTGTTTTACTACTTCTGAGTGCAATCTAGAACTTGAAACCGAAGCAAAAACCCCACTTTGTTTCATTGAGCACTGGGTTGCAGGCAAAGGGCAGTTAATGACAGGTGATATTTCTTCCTGGAAGCATAATTAAACCATGGATCTTCTCTTCTGCAAGGACCAGACTTGAATATTTCTTTTTTTGCCCACCTGTCCTTCTCTTCCCACCCCTCTAAGGCTCCATCCCACGTGGTTATTACTGCTCTGTTTCCTCCTTGCCTTTCTACATTGCCAACTTAATTATAGTAGCTGGCATTTCACTCCTAGAATTAGAGTTGCACACTTTATACTGTGCTGCTGAAAAACTGACAGGTCTGCAGATAAAGGAAAGTATTAGTTTTAACTTCGTTTTGGGGCAGCCACTGAAATCAGACCACAACTAAAATGGTGGAAGAAAATACAGGATGGAAATCAGAATGACCTGATTTCATGTCAGATATCTCAAGAAGAGATAAAAGGGAAAGATGTCAATTAATGATGGTAAAGCTCCCTGGGGTTGAGTAGTATTAATTTCTATCTAGTAGTAGATCTATCTGGTAGTAGATCGTGAAACATCAGATGTTAAAACTGTCACTGGTCTTTTAAACCAGTCAAAAATCTTGGCAGAGTTGGCAATAAAGGCCCTTTTTCTTTTGCTGTCTCTGGACAGGTGAAAATGGAAGCAGAGGTCAAGGTGCTATTAAAGTGTTGCAGCCCTTTCACGACCAGTTAGACAAACATCCATCAGCACTGACATAGCCGATCCTGCCTTTTGGCAAGAAGAGAAATAGCCCTTGAGATCTTCCTTAACACCATCTTATAAAAGTCTGTTAGAAATACTGGGTAAAACCCTGCCCTTATTGAAAGCAATAGACAATTTTTCAGTGATTTCAAATGAATCAGATTTTTATGTGGCATGTCTTGTCTAGTAAAAGCATAGTTTTAATGTTAATTAAGTCAAGGAGAAGATGGGTAGGATGGGAGTAATCTTCTAAGCCCTGTGAAAGAGGCTCTGACCTGCCCCCTAACTGTGGGCCAATCTTTATAGCTAGTAAAAGAACATTTTCCTTCTTTGTTACATATTTTAAAATAATATTAGTGACATCTCTGATGTATCAAAAATTGTAATAAACTCCTGACCTGCTTTTTTTTACTGAGTACATAGAGGCTGTGCTGCTTTCTCTCGACAGTCCATCACTGATGCTGAGTTGTTCCATTTGGGAATTGCTGCTTTTGTTGTGCCAAGGGTTGTTTAGCCAAAAACTGGAAAAAATGCTTCCTTGTTCAAGCCAGAACTTCAGCTAAGCTTGGTGGTGCCTGAAAGTAGGAGACTACTTTTTAGGTCCCCAGAGTGACACTTTAAACACTTTAAAGCTAGGATTATCTGGGAAGTTGGACCTTAGTTCTCCATTTTCACACCTAACACCATGTCTGCACAGCCCCATGTCAGTCCCAGCTGTGTCCATGCAATTTTTATTTGCTCTTTGATGAGTATTGCAGATTCTGTTGTCTGTGTGGTGTAGGGTCCTTGTGCAGGCTGTGGAATTAACTGCAAACTCAAATTAATGTCCACTGTAAACAGACAAAAGTTAAACAGAAATCAGTGGGAAATTCCCTATTTTTGTTGCAGTTTGGTGTTGGGGTGAAGCTCCCTTTCATTAATTCAATAAACTCTGTTTATTCGTGCTGTGCTTTAAACACTGACAGGGAGACAGGAGATAATTTTAAAGCAATACTAGTAATTCTAATTTGCCTGTAGTCATGAGTATTCCACCATCCTGGTGTAAATTACACTCACATTTATTTGACAGGCCACATCTGATACAATCATTTTCAGAAGAAAAACAACTTCCAGCTGGTCATAAGATTTGTTCTTTCAAATCTTGACAAAATTAACAGTTTTGTATCGGCCAGTTCCTGCAGCTCCTACTTGAGACCTAACACCATGGGCTTTTCTTCTGAAGATCATTCCTGCAATTCAATATGACCAGGCAGGGAAAATATCATTATTCTGGAGGTTGCACTGTAGAATCATACTGGAACATGCCACAGTGATCTCAGCACAGGGAAGTGGCACAAAGAGACCTGGACATTTATCCAGGCTCTGAGGCTTTTTACAAACCTCTCATTATTCAAACACAGATGCTGAGTGGGCTCCTAGAGATGCAAATCATGTTTGAAGACATAGGCAACCGCAGCTTCAAAGGAGGCATCTTGTACCTTCTTGTTCCCATTTATACACAGAATCAGTGGTGTGAAGAGATCTGCCTCACCGAGGCTTTGTGAGGATTAATTACTAAATGTTTATCATGTACCAGGAAGGTGGAACACTCTGGTTTGAATTCTGAGCAGCATTATAAATTGAACTTCTATTTAATTCCTAGGAAGAACGTTATTACCCATTATTATTGAGTTTTGCACACAATTTAATGGCTACATAATACTTCCAGAATAGATTTAACTAACCTGCTCCCACTTACAATTAATTTAGTTCCCTCTCAATGCCCTGACAACCCAATGAACATCTGTATGGGAGCTGGGGAGCGAGGGCAGCATGTGCTGAATTCCAGCTGCTGCTGGGCACGTGCTGCCAGGGTTCAAGGAGCAGCAGCTCCCTAGGGAGTCTGCTCTGGGTTTCTTTTACTTTTTAGGGAAGAAGGAAAAGGTCATTGAAGAATGCTCGTGGATTACATGACAGATTAGCTAACTACCTTCCTCCTTCACTGCCAGCCTGCTGGGCTCTCTTCTCAATGCAGGCAGGCCAGGCAGGTGACTCCAGGACATGCACCAGCCCTACGCAGCCAGAGGTGAGCCACACATGACTCCATCCCCTGGTAATTTTACAGAGCTTTTCATAAAAATTACTGCTAGGAGATGTGTCCTTTGGACTGTCAGCAGCAGCTGAACGTGGGAGTTTCCTGGAAGTAAAGTTGCAGCTAATTAAAAAAATTTCACCTGACAAAGGTAATTAATGACTGTTCCTTCCAGCGATCGAAGTGGTGAGGTGAGACTTACAAAGTATCAAAGTGATTTTTGCAAGGCAGTGGTTTGAGCTGCTTTTTTCGTTGTGTTTTACTCTTGGACCCCTTGTTTTACCATCATTGGTAGGGCATCCCCTTGGGACTCCAGCAAAGTCCTGGTGAACATGATACAGGCACCACAAATGCTCCATGTAAGAGCAGTGGGGTGAAACGTCCATGACAAATTAGCATCCCCACTGGAATACATCCTGGCATGAAAATCATGGCATTGTCAGCATTTCATTGAATTTAACACATGGCCAAAGAGCTCTTTAAATCCTTATTATTTTTAGTTACACCGAGGTGCTAAGGAAGTTGCAGAAGACTGGAAGAGAGCTGGATCTGTGCCAGTATTTTAAAAGGCAAATTTGGAGAGCCAAGTATTTCTAAGACAAATGCTGTTACTGATATACCGCTTGAATTGATCCTTGGCAAAAAAAAAGTGGAAGAGCTGATAAAGAACCCAGTGAATAAAAAAAATACAGTAAATAAATATAATTAAAATAAATCACATTGATGTTTTTGATTGCAGCGCATGGTTCATCGCTGATGGTGATATAAAGTATTCACTCAATAATGGACTCTGACTTGACAACATTCAATGCCTCCATTAAAAACTGAAGAAGAAATCAATATGAGGTTCAAACTGTCCAATAATTGCTAATAACTTATGGACTGGGAAAGGTGTAAATACAGAAAATAAGGTCACTTCTACAGAGAAGCAAGGATGAAAACTGGTTGGGAGCATTTCAGCCTGGCATGAGGGAAAGGCACATGTCCAGGAGCAGCAGGATGGGACCCTGGTTGCAGGAAGAGAGACAAGGCTGTGATGGGGTGCATCAGGAGCTGAACATATGGGACTTTTCAGCATTTCAGAAACAAGCAGGCTTATTTCTTGCCTGTGCATGGACTGTGTCCAGCTGTGGGTTTTATTCTGGTCACTGGAGGAGAGGCTGCAATTTCAGTTCGCTGTCTTTTTGCTCCTCCCTCCTCCTTGCCACTGCCAAGCAGTCAGCCTCAGCATTGCCATTCTGTGTCATTTGCTATGCTAGCCAAGTCAAATACTGTCCCTAATCATCATCAAAAGCAAGGCAGATGGGCCCTTTCCCTGGATGCCCCAGTGCACAGTTGTTGTTCTCTGTTTATCCATTTCAGCAGTGGGAACAGCAGCTTCTGCAATGCTGAAGCCTCGCTGCTGATGGTGGATGGGACCAAACAGGGCTGGGTGCAGCTCCAGGGGTTATCCCTGGAGCAGGCACTACCCCACCAATGCTCTCTGATAGGAACTAGGATAGGGAAAGATAAAACTGGAGCTATACCCTCTCCGTGTTTTTCTGCTGGAGCCATTCCCATCAAAACAGTTCCTAATCCTGCTTCTAGTCCCTGCCTTGCTTCTGGTGAGACAAAATGTGGCCAGGCAGCCACTACCACGGGTCTGGTCATCTCTGCAGGAAGGAGAAAGAGAGGGGTGAAAAAACTTCCATTGCCACTCTAATCGCAGGAAAAAAGTTCCCCAGCCCTGACTGCCCTCCTAGGAGAGGACACAAAGTCCAGGTGGCTGAGATACCCACTCTGCCCAGTTCAGTCCCTTCCCACTGGACACCTCTGTATCATTCCAAACTGCCTGCTGCTCACCAGGTCCTGAGTCTGTGCAAGTGTTGGACTGAAACATTGCATTTTTCATCAGTTCAGGGTTGCAGCCTGAGGTCGGTGCTTCTTCTTTGTGCTTTTCAATCCCCAAATCGTGGTTAAGGACAGGTCCCACCAGCCTCAGTTGCTGGTACAGAGGAGGGCAGCCTTTCAAAATTAGCATCTCTGTTGGTGAAGAAAACCTCCTTGTCTCTGGGCTCAAGATGCCAAACCAATAGCTGAGGTGCCACAAAACCCCAAGATCTGCTTCTTCTTGTCTGATTCAGTGTTTGGATCAGCTGGTTCTTCACAAGACAGCTGGTTGGGCAGTCTCAAAGCTTAAACCGTTTCTGGTCAGGTTCACTTCTCTAAGGTCCATCACATGTCCCACTTTTTTACTGCTCCCCTGTAGTGCTGTTCTGGAGCTCTGGCTATCAGGAAACTGTTCACACGTTGGTCAGGGTGCTGCCTCTGCAACATCTCCCTGGCATGGCACAGCTGGACCAAACAGGGCTGTTTCCAACCCAAAAGAGGCTGTGTCACATAGACCATGGCGAAAATTCATGTGATCACCTTCTTGATCTGCTAACATCCTGATATCCTGCCCCACAAGCTACCTGTGCTGCTGTCAGGCAGACTCTGGAGGGGAAAAGCAGAGCCCATGGTCACGTATTTTCACAGTTTGAGTGGAGACCTGCCTTTGAGGAGGGGGGAGGAATAATTTTGATGCGTTGCCAAATGGCTCTTTCAGTCAGCACCGGAGCATATGGAGCCTCTCGCACAATTGCCCGGGAGCTGCAGTTCTGTGATGTTTTTTCTCTCCTCAGCTGCTCACCTGATGCCAAAGTTTCCAGGTGCATTAAGGCAGGATGCTCCTGCCGTGAGTCTTGGACCTTCCACCTGCCCATCACGGCGCTGGGGTGAATATTAAACAGACAGCAGATGCGAAGTGCAAGCACACTTTTTGGCTCAAGGGGTTACTCGGTATCTGGAATTTGAATGGAAAAAGAAACAGAGAACCCATGATATTAAGTAATTAAGCTTTTCTGAGACTTTTAAAAAGGAGGCAGGTAGATGCTGAGGAGAAGTGATGCAGCATGCAGCCACTCTCCTCTGCTTCCTGCAGCTTTGCAGCACAAACCTCAGCCTTACAGGGGATTTCAGAACACTCTGATTAAAGCCCTCAGGCTGCTTTATAAGCTGTTAATAGTTGTCAACTAAAATAAGTGTCAGGGCTGTTTCTTATTGAAATGAGCATTTAGGGCACCTGGAGAACACTGTAAGTAGCATAAACCCTATAAATTCTTTCTGAAACCATCAAATTGGCCAGTGCTTGCATGCAGAACATAGAAAATAACTTCTAAATGAAATGTATCTGACAGCATCTCTGCTGCTGCTCATCAGATCAGCTTCTCCACCACTGTCACTCACACATCTCCAAGACACCATGTACCCACCCACTGTGTGTGCACTACAGCACCTTCCCCTGGTGATTCCACAGGTGGCTGTCCTGCAGGGATTTTGTCCTGGATTCCCCAGCATGAGGTGCAAGGCAGGAGCTCCTGCCCCTCCCTGGTCATCTGGCCTTCAGGGTACACTTGATGTGGACATGGTATGTGTGGGTGTGGAGTGGCTGGGCTGTTTTTCAGCCCCCTGTTCCTCATCCGTCTGGCAGCCCCAGCTGAGCAGCAGCTCCCACTCCACACTACTTCTCCTGGCTCCCTTCTTGCTCTTGGATATGCCCTGAGGAGTTCTTCCATGGCTTGGTGGAGCCTATTTCCCTCTGTAGGGCCGTGGTGCTGCTTCCAGAGCCAGGGCTGCTCCTCACGGGCCCATGGAGTAGGTACACCTGATAAACTGAATGAGTCATGAAGCCCCAGATCAAATGGGGTGATACAATGCTGATGGGCTGCACTGGTGAGGGGCTTGGAACACAAGCGCTGTGAGGAATGGCTGAGGGAGCTGGGATTGTTTATCCTGGAGAAAAGGAGATTCAGGGGTGACCTTATCACTCTCTACAACTGCCTGAAAGGTGGCTGTGGTCAGGTGGGGTTGGTCTCTTTCTCCAGGCAGCAACTGACAGAACCAGAGAGCACAGTCTCAAGCTGCATCAAGGGAAAATTTGGTTGGATATTAGGAAGAAGTTTTTCACTGAAAGAGTGCTAAAGTACTGGAATGGTCTGCCCGGGGAGGTGGTGGAGTCACCATCGCTGGATGTGTTTAAAAAAAGACTGGATGTGGCACTTGGTGCCATGGTCTAGTTGAGGTGTTAGGGCGTGGGTTGGACTTGGTGATCTTGAAGGTCCCTTCCAACCTGGTGATTCTGTGAATTCTGTGAATTCTGTATCCCTCTGAAATTGCAGTGGGCTTGGGCACTTCAAAACCATAAAGTAGGCATGATCCTCACTGAGGGGGATGCTGAGGGAAAAGGGGAATTGTCTCAGCCGCGGTCTCTCCATCGCTGTTGATGGGAGAGGCGTTCATTTCTCCACGACCCCCATCCTTCGGGAGGGGCTCGCCGCGCTCGCCCCGGCCACCGCGGCCACGCGGGTCCGGGGACACCGAGGGGATGGAGAGCGCTGTGCTTCCAGCCCAGCTCGTACCGTGTGCTCCTGCACAAGCCCAGAGCCTGCCGGAGACACGGGAGGTGGCTCTGGAGGCACAGCAGAAGGGCGAGGAGAGAGCCCCGAGGAGAGAGCCCCGGGGCCAGCGGGGCAGCCGGAGCTGCGGGCGACAGACAGAGCGCTCTGCTCGCCCCAGCGCCAGCCTTGGCAGCAGCACGGCGAGCTGGCTGCTCCTCTCAGCAGGGCAAAAAGATCCATCTGGCCCGCTCACCTTCCCAAGGAGGCGAGATCGGTCTGTTCTGCAAGGCGTGAGCTGCGTGTGCTCGGATCCGCAGCGCAGGACAGACAGACTGACTGACTCATTGATGCTCGCTTCCTTCTGCCAGTGCCATGCAGGGGGGAACGGAGCAACAGCCCTTTTGTGGTTCCCTGAGACATGGCATGCTTAGACTTTTTAAAAATTGTTATTTTAATGGTAATGAAGCAGCTAAATACAATCACGCAAACCCTAGTGCTGACAGTGGAAGGAAAGGAAAAATGCACTCTATTGCTGAGCAAGCCCCCTCCAGCTTTGTGAGATGTCTCAATACTGAGCAAAATGAGCAGCGTGTTCATGTTGTTCAGCATTTGGATGCTCAGCTTCATACAGTCCCTTGTAAGCTGAAAACATCTTTCTTGCTTACCATATACAGCTGCTATGGAAGCCCTCTAAACCACACCGTGGTCACAAGCCTGGCAGAGTTCAGGAAGTGTTTGGACAATACTCCCAGGCATGTGGTGTGACTCTTGGGGTTGGTTCTTTGTGAGGCTGGGAGCTGGACTCGATGATCCTTGTGGGTCCCTTCCAACTCAGCATATTCTGTGATTCTGTGAAATCCACTGGCCTCCTTCCTCTGCCTCTTCTGATTGCCCTGAATTTTGAGATGCCTCAGAGTAGAATTAGCATAGCACATTTCCAGACTCCTTTCTTTATTCAACTTTGCACCCTCTAACACTCCTCCTCCTCACAAAGCACAGCTACCCAGCCTGGCTCTGGCTGCTGGAGTCCCAAGTGGGTTGTGTCTTCAGCAAAAAGACATGAAAACCAGAATTACCCACATTGTAGGGTGATGTTATTTCTGAAGAATGACTATTTTTTTTATGGGGCCGGGATGCAACTTTTGTATGCATAAATATCCTTAGGAGACTTTATAGACACAGGTGAGTATAGGAGCCTCTTTTTGTCCTTTGCCCTCTAAGCTGAGCAGCACAGGGGACATGTAAGAACATACACACAGCAATTTCCCAGATTAATTGCTCTGAGTTTTTCCATCAAGCATACAGCACTGCATACCTAAACATACCAGGAAAACGTGCTCTCTTTGGGCACAATGATCAGCCCCCACACACTGGAAAATATCAACATAAACACTCTTCCTGCAAAACTCACACACAAAACCACTCGTGCATTTCTTTTTAGAAAAACAGAATCATCTAGTTCCAAGCTCCCTGCCACTGGCAGGGACACCTTCCACTGTGCCCCATCCAGCCTGGCTTTAAAAACCTCCAGGGATGGGGAAGTGGTCACTGCATGCACCATTTTAGCTGTTTTTTGGTTATTTTGCTCTTGATTAGAAATAATGAATGTGTGAAAGACAAAAAAACTGTCTCAGCAAAATGTTAATTACTAAAGTCTCTCTCTGTTCAAGGATAAAAGGAAAGGTGAATCAAAGGTAAACTGATTTTCGCCAAGGAAAATTCTGATAGCTTGATGAATTTTTCTATTGCATCTATTATAAGTGATTTGAGGAGATAAAATTGAGCTGTTCCTGGAGGAGATTAGCAGAATGTTTTGGTAATCCCTCTGATCCTTCAGGAATGAGTGCTATTTTATTAACCATTATGCATGAAGTGTTGATGTTATAGACAGAGGCTGCTACAGACAGAGTTAAGAAATGGAACCAAGAGTTCACAGAGTGGCTGAGGTTGAGTGGAAATCACCTGGTTCACCCTCCTGCTCAGGCAGGGCCACCTAGAGCTGGTTGCCCAGGACCATGTCCAGATGGCTTTTAGGTGTCTCCGAGGGTGGAGACTCCACACCTGCCCTGGGCAACCTGTGCAAGTGCTCAACAAAAACATGTTTCCTGACGTTCAGAGGGAACTACCTGTGTTTTCATTTGCCCCATTGCCTCTGACACTGTCACTGGGCATCACTGGACCTTTTTGAATGGTCTTTAGCTTTGGACTAGCAGGACAGAAAAGCTTGCAGGGGCTTCATTCATTTGGACTGCAGTGTGACAGCTTTATCTCTTCACATTCACATCCTCTCCTGCAATTAAGTGAAGTGTATTGTTCCTGTGTCTGATTGCATGTGGGAGGCAGGGATGTAGTCTGTACTCTGACTTACAGTGTTCTAGGAATTAATGAAAAAATTTTCTATCTCTTTTTAAATAGAGAAAAAATGTTATTGTCTTCTTTTCCTTACTGCCTTGAGGGATCATCAGGAGAATCCTTGTAGCTACATGCCTCACAAGTATTTAAAGTAGTAAGGCATGTAATAGCCTCTTTTTCCTTCTTCTTTTTCTTCCTTTAGAAAAAAAAAAAACAGCTGTGTGAGTTGTGTGGAAGTTGTTTGGTGATGTGTGGATGTATTATGTGTGTGTCTAATGAAGCTTGAGGAGTTTTGCCTACAACTTAAACATCTCACCTCCAATCACTCATTTGACTGGAATTTCAGGGGAAAGACAGTGGTTTGAGGATTAAAGAGAAGTCAGGAGAGTGGAGGTGACAGACAGTGACGTTCAGCTGTGGTTGATGTGGCAGCACATCTCTGCAGTTTCTGCCGTGAGGCTCATCTGTCTGGGGAGGTGACAAGCCGCCAGTTTGCTGCTCTGTACTCAGACTTCTCTTCCTCTACATGCCTTGTGGCAATCAAAAATGCCCAGCCACCCCCTTGCACTGCCAAGGAGGCAGCCCCATGTGCCTGGCAGCTGTAGGGCACCTTTGCTCACAGTTGTGTGGGTCTCGGACCGACTCCTGGAAGTGAAGGAAGATTTGGTCAGACAGGAAGAGTTTTTTGGCAGCCCTTTGCTGTTCTTGTTGCTTGGTGCTTCTGCTTGAGACAGTTAAAATGGGCTTTGTAAAGAGGCAGACCCCAGGTGTGTGAACAGGGGTTATCACTTGAGGATAATCCAGCACATCATGGGTGTGAAAAGCACTCCACAAACCTGTTAGTGAGAGGGTCTGGGACATACAAGCATCTCTTCATTTGAGATGAAACTTGGATGATATAAACCATGGTTCTGAGAAAAGCTCAGGAATTAATTATGTGAGTTTCTTTTTATTTGGTGAGATGAGAGAGAGCACAGTGGGACTTTCTTCTTTAACCCAGTATCTTGCTACCCAAATACCTCCTTGGAGTTGGTTCATAACATCCGTGCACAATAGCAGATCTACTACAGCTACATTGCCAGAAAATAGGGAAATGCATGTTTTTTTAACAGGCTGAAACACTGTTTCTTTGACTACTGGCCATTCTTTGTAAATAAGAACATGAATGTCCAAAGGCAAAAATATTGATGCCATTCAAGTGCTGGCTCCTGTGGTGTCCACAGGAAATCACTCTCTTGCACTTGGGTGTTACACAGCAAAAGCTTTACCACTGGCAACTGCAAGTGTTACATGTATTTTCAACCCTGGAGACAAAGCATCAGGCTGAACTTCTAACCCAGAGTTTCATGTCAAAAGCACCCACCCTAAAGATGCCAGAGCCATTGCTTTTTAGCCCTTCAGTATTCAGTGGAGATGGATGTTGGATTTGCCAGCTGAATTTTTGAGAATGTGCTGCAGAAGTGAAACATGGATGCACCTGGCTCATGGGTAGGAACAGAGCTTCAAAACATACCTGTTACTGATAAATTTTAAACAGGTCCCATGTTGTTCTTATTTGTTTTTTCAAAATCCTTCAGGCAAACAGCAACAAGCCGCCACAGATAAGTGTTGTTCTATTGGCAACACTTTGCATTTCTTAGTTACTGTCAGGTTATTCCCAAGCAATTCTGCACTGCAAGAAGGTAGAAGATGCCTGGCTTGAGCAAAGACCATCTTATTGTCCATACTGTGGTCTGAAGGCATGGCACTGTCCTTTGGGTTGGTGCTATTCTCGTGGTGCTGCCCTGCTTTTGCCTGTCCATAGCTCCATATGGGTCCCCACCCCAACCCTGACCCACCTGGCCTTGGCTCATCCCTGTCCCCATTCCCACAGAGGTGCCCAGCATCACTGAGCTGCTGCTGAAGGCACTTGCTTGGGAGCACTGTTGAAAAAGGGAAGAGGTTGTTTGTTAGTTTCCATGAGGTTAATACATAAAATATTTATATGTAGCTTCGAGTGCCGGGTTTCTGACCATGACTTGCTCTTCAGAAGGTTCCTGGAGGCTCCCCTGAGCTCCCTTCCACTGCTGCTGAACCAGTCATGGATACCCCAGAAAATCCTAGGCTCCAGCCCATGTTTAGCATTGCAGATAGATGCCCAAAGCACTCAGACAGGCAGCGTGGATCTTGCCTTTGATCTGTGCACACACACCCCATCCCCTTTATCTTTTACTGCCTGCTGTAAAATCCTTCCCTCCGAAGGGCTGTGATCCCAGCTTGGGTTTTTTGCTGCTCCCCTGCTGCAGATTCCAAAAGGATTTATGGGAGGTGCGAGATGAAAGGAAGGCTGAGAGGAAGAGCTCTCAGTGCAGGCAGCTTCTGGTGACTGGCAGTGCTGGAGAACAAAACACTCCTGACATTTGCAGCTCAGGTTTCCAGGAAGGGAGAGCCGGGAGCTCCTCTCCAGCACTCTCAGTGCTGTGACCTCCCCTCGGTGCTGCCCCAGACCTGTCTCTGAGTCACACCTGCAGGGAATGGGCACAGCAACACCACATAATGATGGGAGAGGTGCGTTCCTGTGCCCGAGGGTCACAGTGGGCACTCTGTGCCTCTCTGGAGCACACACTGACATTGAGCAGAGATGTCTTGGTTACAGGGCAGGGTCACTCTTGCCGGATATTTTCTGTCCTGCGCTTTGGAAGCTGGAAGTGATAATCCAGAAAGCTCTGCAGTCTTACAGAATATGAATTGTCCTCTTTTGACTCACTTATCAGATGACTTTGTATTTCTGAAGGCAATTTTTGCACATTGGCTATGTTGCTCATCTGCATGGAAAGCACTGTGTGGCTGAAATAAAAGCACCAAAACAAGAAGAGCTCTGAGCGTGGCTGGTCCCACACTCCTACTCCATGGACTGCTCTGGGGTCATCATTCCACATTTTATTATATGTATTCTTTTGGAACTCACTCATCCCCAAAGCCTTTTGAACTGGGGAAAAGTGGCAAAAGGTGGCAGTGGGCAGAAGAAAGGGAAGCTGTAAGGGTTTACAAGATTTGCCCCTTGAAACACAGAGGAGGGCAGTAAATCCATCCCAGGGAGGGAAGTGGTGGCTTTGTGGGATGCAAATAACTTGTCAGTGGGTGATCCCAGCTTGGACACTCACCCTGGTGGAGCCTGGTCCTACCCACAACTCAGGAAGAAACAGCAGACACAGAGTGAGTGAGTCCAAGTGCCAGGGCACCTTACTGCTTAGAGATGTAGGAGCTCCTATCCAAGCCTGGAAACATTTGTTTTGGACCCATATATACATTGTGAGGGGGCACAGCTCTGTAGGCAGCCCTGCAACATGGTCATGGTGGAGGAGAGGTGAGAGCTTTGGTCAGGTGCTGTGCCAGACTCCCTTGAAATCAGCACTTGGCTGCACACCACAAAATGCTTTGAAAATGCTGTGAAAAGTCAGAGAAATGTAATCAGGGCTCCCGGAATGGTCTTCTGGTTTCTGAGGCTAAATCAGCAGAAAATAAATATGGGCAACAGTGACAGGAGCACTAGAAAGTTGTTCTGAGCTCAGTATTTACATTTTCAAAAAGCAGCAAAAGACAGAATTCGGGGGGACCTGAACACTTCGGCTCATATCTTCAAAGCATCCTAGAAAGGAAATTTCAAGACATTGAATTTCTTTAATTTCTCTGAGATCACAAAACTTTCTTCAGATATCAGAGATATGGGTGCAAAAAACCCATCTCCTGCCATTTTATAAGTCCGACTGGAAAAGTGCTGGGAAAAGAAAACAGCCCTGTGTGGGCAGTCAGAGCAGAGCAGCTTTGCAGCAGGTAAAACAACTGTGGACATTGCTTGTGGAAGAACCTTCAGGCTGAACCTTTGGGCTGAGTGGACAAGAAAGCCACCATAACTGAGCAGGCTCATGAAAAGAGATTTTCTTAGGAGAATGTTTCGAGAGATTAAGTGAGTTTGCAGCAGTTTTAGTTAAGGTTCTGACTTCAGAATTCAGTGCTGAGTTTATCTTTGTTCCTGCTCTGGGCTGGTGCTGGGTTTCAGTGGGAAACAAGCTGAAGTCTTGGTCTGGAGACAAATCACAGCACATGTGCTGATGTGGTAGAGATCTCCTCAAATGATACAAAGTGGAACCACTAAACTCACAATTTCATCCCAGCAAGTAATGCTCAAGTGTAGCACCATGGAGCCCCTCATTCCCTGCCTCCTGGGTACCTGTACTGCCCTCCCTGGTGTGTCTCCCACGATTGTTTGCAAGCCATAAGATCTGGGTTTGAATGCATGATTCACTGCTGTGCTGTGATTTGGAAGCTGTGTTTGCATGTCAAGAGATGAAGGATGTAGAGGAAAAAAATCACCTCGCTGAAGAACACTGTGGAGCTTCATGAGGCTCTTGCCATCACTTTCTTGTAGGAAACCATGGATCAGAGCTTCTCCCACTGCCTGCTTTCCATCCTGTTGTTTCCTCTCTCCCATGGACACTTTGACAATAGGGACCCTCCTCAGCAGGGACCAAAGTGAAATTCAATCACATACAAAGAAGGTAAATTTTTTCCAAAGCTGTTAACTGTGGGAAGAGCTAACAAAGCACCTTACCATTACTTGGAAGCAAAAATCTGGGTTTTTTTTTCTGAAATATTCTGACCAGAAGAAGCAGAAGGCCTGAGGACGATGAACAAAACAAGGGTGGAAACCTATAGAAGCAATGATAAGAGGGCACCTTGTGGTATGATGCCAGCAGTCACTCAGAGATCTGGGATTATTTCTCCAGCTTCTGCCCAAGTTCTGAATTTAGCTGCCTCAAATACTTCAATCATCCCTCTTCCTCCTGTTTAAAAATTACTGCCCTGAAGCCAAAATCTGAGATGCTGACATTAACATTAATGCAAACCCAGACTCCCAACCTGCTAATCCAAAAAAAAACCCACAGTAAACCACTCTCTGGATCCAAATGGTTGATGATAAGCACTGAGAAAACTGCAGTGAGTGCAAAAAGTGCCCAGAGGCATGTTAATGGCACGAGGAAAAAAACCCACATTACACCAATATTTGGATTTGGGCAGTGCTTGAGCCTAGTATTAAAGACCTGAAGATTGCCAGGATCTCACCCACCCTTGGAACATCACTTCAAGGCCCAGAGCAAACCCTTCTCCCTCTGAACTGTTCCTCATCCTGGTAGGAAAGTTCCAGATGTGATATTAATCTAAATCCAGATGTCAGAATGCAGATTGCTGCCAAAATTTACCAATGGTTAAGAAAATTACCATTAAAAATCCTATTCAAAGATTTGGGGATGCTCATTGCAGAGCAGGAGCCAAAGAAACTTGTTTACAGCTTGCTCTCCATTTAGAGCAATTAATCACTGAGCCTTGGCTGCATTTCCCACAAATTACCCAAAGGATACCTGTCTGGTTGGATTAAGCCAAAATGCCCTGATAGAGTCAGTAACTACCTGGGATATGGATGAGAACTGGCAGGCCAACTCACTGATTTACCAAAAAAAATTTAAAAAATAAAGAGAGAAACTATCTATTGAGGTAACAGGGACCACCTTTTTCCCCCTTCACTGCTTCCTGATACCAGGATTGAATCAATAACCAAGGAGGTGTTTCTGAGATGCTCCTGGACCTTCCCTGTTGTGGAGCCTTTCTGGCCATGAAGTCATAAAATGCACTAAGAAATGGACTAAAGTTTTGGAAAAAGTAACAATTCCTTCCACTATTCTTTGGAAGACTGACCCTCACCTTGCCATGGTTTGGTCATGGACCTGCCTGGACACTGGGAATGTGCCTGGAGATCTGGCTGGTGGCCATAATTTTATCTGCATGCAGGGTCTGTGTGGCTGGTTCAGATTGCTGGAAGTTGTCACCAGTTAGAAAGGAGACAAAAATTATAAATATCTCATTCATCAGACATTAGGTAAGTTACACAGTAAAGGAACCAGAAGCTGAATTTTATGTGAAAGCAAGAAAGTATCTTGATCTGAAATGGGTTTTTTGTTTAAATGAGGGAAAAAGTCAAGATGGATGTGTGCAATGGTCCTAGACTGTCCCTGAAGAAGCATGAACTTTACAGATTCATAGGCCTGTCTGGAAATATTCAGCAGCAGTTACACTATCAGACCTAAATCAGACCAACTATAGATTTCTAATTACTTTTACAAATAGTAAAGTATCTAGAACATAATTTCTTGGCATTTTTAATTGCATTTTTCCCCTATACTGCAGATACAAAGTGATCACTGATGCACCAATGAAAATAGAGACATCAGATATTAGGAAGTCTCTTATTTATACACTATATCTACTAAAAGAATGCTTTTCTTCAGTTAAGCAGTGAGTTGTTGTTTTAGTCTGGGTCTCCAGGTCTCCTTTCCTATTCCAATATAAAATCTTCATCAAGAGGTTTCCATTTAGGAGATCCTCTCTACACCATCTTTCTCAATGCACTTGCAATTATTTTGTCTCCATGTGAACTCATTTACATTTTATAATGGATTCTAATTCCACAACGTATTTCAGAAAAATTAAACACCAAAGAGATATTCCAGAGTACATTTCAGCTGACTTTTCCTTAAAGTACTAGTTATTAATGGTAAAAGTTTATTTTTCTTGAATTATCATTCTCTAAAAGTAACAGCAATAAGCAACCATTTGAGGTGTAGAATGCTGCTAATCAGATTGAAATTAAAGCACCAAATTATTTAGTTGAATAGTCAGGGAAGTCAGTTTAGAAAGTCAGTCTGGGCTGGGTGGATGCTGGTTACAGACCTGCTCCTCAGCACCCTGAGCCAGTAATGGAGCAGTAGTGGAGCTAAGGAACATTTCAAAATCTCCATTTCTTCTTTTTTCTTTCTTAATCTGAACTTTCAGACCACCACTGTAATGTTTTAGACAAATAGCAAGGCTATCTCCAGGTCTCTATGAGGAGAGCAGCACCCTTGGAGTTATGCAAGTGCATTCATTAGAGTCTGCAGAGGATGAAGAGGATGAAGAGGAAGGAGGGGCAGAGTACCTCTGGTGCAGGACAGAGGACCCTGGCTCATACCTTACCCTCCTGTGAAAGGTGAGCTGTGGAAGTGCAACAGACTTGATGTTAGGAAACATTTCTGTACTGAGGGTGGCTGAGCAGTGGAACAGGCTGTTCAAGAGATGGTCAGCTCCCCCAGCCTGTCAGTGTTCAAGAGGCAATTGGACAATGCCTTTAACAATTTCCTTCCAACTGGTGAGCCCTGGAAAGGTCAGGCAGTGGGACTGGACATATGTAGGTCCCATGCCCTTGGTGCTGTCCTTAGGACCAACACCTTGGCAAACAAAACATAGCCCATGATTTGTTCTCAACCAGCCTGTTCCTTCCAGGACTGCCCAGGAATGGGACTTCCCTGCTTGCAAAGCATCCTGAGATCCAGACCCTGCTGCTTTGACTTTTCATAGCAGCAGTTCCCAACACACACCAGCAGTACTAGGGCCATAACATTCACTGGGATTTTATCAGATTCATGTGAAAAATGTTGTTTTTTAAAAAAAGAAAAATGGGCTAACAAATAGGTTTTAAAACAAACATGACCAAGCAGTGCAATCTGTAGCAGAGTAGCTTGTCAGTGCTGGGGTTTTCAGTTCAAATCCCAGTGCTGGCAGAGGTAGGAAAGGCCCTTCAGAGACACCTCTTGCCTTTCAAGTTGTTTGGTGTTTCTCAGCTGCACTCTGCTTTTGCAAAGTGGCTTCCTCACAGCAACAATCAAATTTGTTGCCTGAGGAGGGACAGAAGCAATTCCCACTACCCATTCTCCTAAAGAGTGATCTTTTTTAAACACGTTTATGGTGTCTCTTTCCACGTCGAGAAATGTGCAGAGTAAGAACAGCACAAAGCTGTTTATGGTGCCTTGGCTAGGCTCTCAGAGGAAGGCAGCAGAGTTCCTCTGCCTCCATCCCACAAGGAAAACCATCTCCTGTGAGCAGAGACTGACCACAACACGTGTGTGTCACAAACACAATGGGGCCGGGGGTCTGTCTGTTCCCACACCCACGGAATATGTGCCAGGCAGCTTTGCCTCCTGCTCTGCAGGACAGTTCTCCAGGGAAACCCTGGGATGCAGCAGCTCCTGCTGCAGCAGCAAGAAGGCAGAAGCAGGGCTGCTTCAGATGGCAGGAGCCTCGTGGGCTGAGCTTGTGGCCCCGTGTGTGTATTGCCTGGCTCTAAGGGCAAGGAAATCTGCATACACCTGCAACTGAGTTTTCATACTGACTTGCTCATATATTTTCAGCCCACATAAACAAGCTCTAGGCAAATGAAGCATTTTTTTCCCCTAGCATTTAAGCTGTATTCCTGCTTGCAAATGGCACATCACACAGCAAGGGTCTGTACTGCTCAAACTCCTCTAGCCCAGCTGGTGAATGAGAGGTATCACTGCAGGAGGGGATTCTGAGAGCACCTTCCCAGACACATGAAATAGCCCCTGTACACCAGGGCAGCCCCTTTAACAGGTTCAGTCAGTCCCCATGAAGCATTTTGGATAGGTGTCACAAAGTGAGATCACTCCACACATTACACTCAACTTGTCCTGGTATCCCACTGCTTGCTTCAGGGCTGTGATTTCTTGTCCAGAACTGCTCATAGTAGTAGTTATCTTTTGACAGAAAAGGCATGAAATCCTCTGTAGTAAAGAATGTGTGGGTTTTCACATGCTGTCTCCACTTTGTTCACAGTTTGCAGGCAATTTAAAAGCAGCTATTGAAGATACCAGGGCAGGCTCTGCCTGTTATGTGAAAAGCTTTTGCAAAAAAACTTGGATAAGATTAGCTTTGGGGTATTTCATAGTGCTGAATATCCATAATTTTAACCAACTATACTTTAAATAATACCTTTTTTAACCTGTCATATGAAGCAGTGCGTGAGAATATTCCCAGCACTTCAGAAACCTGGTGCAGCATTTAACTCCTCTCTTCCAAATGGCTCTTTCAGCTCAGATTGATTCCCCAAATCTGGTTTTTGACAGGAAGGCTGCCTTGAAAGCAGTGCAAAGTACATAAACCTCAGAACAAGATATATGGTAATGCTCATTACTGCTTCCATGCAGCAGTGCCCAGCTGCTGTGGGAGCTCTTCACTTTGTGGTTTAGAAAACACTTCCATGCTATTGACACTTGTAAATAATAGAAACCAGCCTGTTTGTAGCCTGCTGATGTGCAGATGAGTTTTTGTCTGGACTTCGAGGTTCCAAATTCAACTGTTTTCAAAGAAGTGAAGGAGCCATTAAAAAGCAGCAAAGCTTAATTTGGGAAAACAAGCCAAATTTCAAGCTTACAGCCAGTGAAGGAAGGGATGGATGGAGGATGCTTCTGGCCGTGAATGTTTGTATCTGTCCTAGTGCAAGAATCAAACCCACCTAAGAGAGCATGGACAGGTGGCCTTTCAAGAACTGGGAACACAATTTATGGCTTGAGAAGGATAAAAAATGCTAATTACAGATGAAAATGTGGAGTCACAGAATGGCTTGGGTTAGAAGGAACTCTAGACCATCTATTTCCAACACCTCTGCTGTGGGCAGGGACACCTTCCACTAGACCAGGGTGCTCAGAGCCCCATCCAGGGGGTCTTGAACACTGCCAGGGATGGAGCATCCACAACTTCTCTGGGAAATCTGGTGGTGCCAGGGCCTCACCACCCTCTGATTGAAGAATTTATTCTGAACATCTAATCTAAATCCCTTCTCTTTTGTTTTAAAACCATCC
The DNA here is from genome assembly GCA_013397075.1 of Rhabdornis inornatus. Lineage (NCBI taxonomy): Eukaryota > Metazoa > Chordata > Aves > Passeriformes > Rhabdornithidae > Rhabdornis > Rhabdornis inornatus. Next base: position 148,525 of record VWZS01009486.1, read on the forward strand.
CCCCTTGTCCTATCACTCTCTTCCCATGTAAAATCAATGAACAGAATAAAAGTCTGATTTGTTAAACCAAGCAGACAGTGATCACTTAGAAAATACCCACCATTTAAGCTCAAATCTCCACTTTGGGGAATACTTTTGGATTATACCCATTGTATCTGTGACTGTCTTAGTGTCACTGTTATCTCTCTATCAAAATTTCTATTTGCATTGCCTCTTAGTTGATCCTGTCGGGTATATCTGTGCTGGTTTGGCATGTTGAGGCACTTACTCAATCTCCTCCAAAGCACTCAAATCCTGCACATCAAAGCATACAACAGGCAAACCCAGTTACTTCCAACCAGTCTTTCTATAACTAGGTTTTGAAGAGGTTTCAGTATGCAGAAAAGGTAGAAGATATTTTCAATGAATAAATTGAGAAGGATTTAGGTGCTTTATATTTATTTGAAATTCAATAGGCATGCTTTGCTATGCTTTCTCCACGAGCTTCCCAAATGTGCCAAGAACAAGGCACAGGCTCAAAGCCATCATTTCAAGGCTCTGCAGGCTTTGTTCTGCTCCAAAGGCAGTTTCCCCTCATCCTCTGGATTTACTTCTACTTGCAATGCTTAAAATTTAATACAGAAAGGCCAAACCCCAACGTTCTACAGTCTCCAGGGGGTTATATGTCTGTGCTAATGGATAAGAATCTTTAGAGTGACTTAGTTTTGTTTGATGCCATCTGCTTCCCCCCAGCATGATTTTTTTTGGCTGAACCAACGCAGTACAACTTGTATTGAACAAAGTTGTATCCACATCAAAGAGCATCTCCCATATTCTGATCAAAATGTGTCTTGAACCTGAGGATCCTTAGCAAATTCTGGACAACATTTCAAGTGTTTAATGGTCACAGTGGGAGTTCAGCTTCATCCTTACCCCATTTCTTCTCCCACCAACCTGATTTCACCCACAATCAATACTGAGATCATGATCTCTGCCCTGCCTCACATAAAGACAGATCCAAACATATCTTCTCTTCCCAAAATGCAGCTTCAGGCTGTTACATCTTCTGCAAAAAACTTCCCTGCAAACCAGCCAGGCCACATCTCAAAATGCAAATGCGACAGACAAACCTTCAGGGCACCTCTTAAATCTTCCATATTGGCCTGAATGAAATCCCCAGAGAAGACTTGCCCAGCCATTTCTCAGAGCCAGGGCCCTTGATGAATCCCCACATCTTTTGGGGTGGTAGACCTGTCCCTCAATCACCTGTGGACACCACAGAGGTGGCTGCCCACTGGATCTGTTCACTGACCTCCTCATCTCATCTCATCTCATCTCATCTCATCTCATCTCATCTCATCTCATCTCATCTCATCTCAGAGATGGCTTATCTGGGATCCACCATACATCTGATCCTGAAAGGAACCAAATTCCTGCTGTTGTTAACCCACACAGGTGGAAATGAGTTGTAGAGAGATGATATTTCTACCACCACCATCAACCCCTTCAGTTGTGTCCATCTTTCAGAGAATGGAGGAGCAATTTCCATTTTTGATTAAATGTTTTATTTATCCTGGGTAGTCTCATATTTGTGGTAGCTCTTTTTCTTGCCAGTTTTTCCATTGTGCCTGCAGTTAACAAAACTGCCTCTCTCAGGTTTTTTTTTCCATAATCACTTATTTCCCTGGTCTTGCAGGCTGGATTTATGACTTTTGCTCAGAATCCCATAATGTCATGAGGCAGCTGAGGATCAATTTTTTCCTCATGCATATTAAACCCAGCTGCACAGGGAGCTCACACTCTACCAACCTCTTTCTTTTTAGCAAAGGTCAATGTAAGAAAATGGAAATAAACACCTCCTGCTGTGCTTCCTCCAAACTATGGGAGATCCTGCATTACCCAAATGGGAGTGAAGTTGAAAGAAACCTGACCTGACTTCCAGTTGCTGGAAGTCCTTTCCAACCCCAAGTTTTCTCCAGCCCCACAGAACTGCTGTGAATGTCACACCTCTGCCAATTACATCAGCTGGCCCAACTGCATTGCCCAGCCCCTGGCTCACACTGAGTCTTTTTATGATGATGCATTTTTGCCTTCTGTGCTGCCCTGCACATCTGCCAGCAAGTCCCAGGTTAGCCAGTATTTCCACACTTTCCTCTGTTTCATGGGGAAATGTCGACAACAGGTTGTGTGTCATTTTTTTAATCTAGTTTGCTGTTTCAAAAGATGAGATTTTGCTGGTGGGCTCCCAACTTGTGCAGATGTTCAGCATTTGCTGTTCATGGAAAGATGTTGCCCAGATGTTTTGTGTTTCAAGGAAAAATGGCTCCTCTTGACAGAGACTTGGTTTTATCTCCTTTGGTGAAGTCTCTGGGCTTTAAATCCTTTTTAGCCACATCCAAGTTTGTAACCTTTTCTATTTCATTCTCTGCCCTGGCTAGCTCACAATTCTCCTTAAAAAGCTGGCTACTTCTGCTGTCTTGCTCTCTTTATTTAAGTGATAACTGAGGGGTCCTGCATGGGGTGCAAGGCAGAAGGAGAGGCACAGTCCCTGCTGTCACCACGTTTATGCACAGAGCACAGCTTTGCTGAGTGTAGGAGTGAACCAGCAACACAAAAAACTTCATTGCTTCCTGTTCAGCCAGCACTTGGTCCCAAAGTCCAGTCTCTGAGGCACACAGGATGGCAGGGCACATTAAAGGTTTCTTTACTACCTGAATTGCTTCCCATCACCCACTCATGCTCTCTCCTGTACCATGCTCTGCAAATCTCCTCCCAAACTGCTGGCACTCCTGAGTAATTTCACATTTGCTTTTATGAACACAAGCTCCTGCTTAATCATCTGTAACACTGCCTCGCATTAAAGGTGCTGATTAAACATCTCACTTCCAAAGAGGTTTAACCCACCTCAGAGAAAATCACCCCCAAGCCTGTGCTGTACCATTGGTACTGTCAGTACACAGTGCTTGGCTTTCATCCCCGGAGAAGTCCATCATATCTGTAACAGCCTGCCTGGATTTATTCTTTATTGAGCAGCCTTCTTCCATTGGATTCCTTCAGCCACTCTGACAGCAGGAGAAAAATGCCAACAACATGAGCAGAAATCAGTAAGGGAGAGAATTGGGGTACAGCTGGATTTTTTTATGGTGTTACATCTGTAACAGCTGTAGCAACTCAAACTTCTCATGGTGATTCTTTTGATACTAGGAGTCCTGAAAGGGAATATATAGCAAAAAATTAATACTTGGGCAAAATCTGATTGTTTTCTTCCTCACAAAAACCATGGACATAGAAGTGAAGTTCCCAACCCCCTATGCAGTGATTCTTCCAAACACAATTCCACAGCAAAGGAGATCTGTTTGCCACCTTACACTGCCCATGGGATGCTCAAAGTAACAAGTGACAGCATGAGAGAAAACTGTCTCAAGTTGCACCAGGGGAGGTTTAGGTTGAAAGTCAGGAAAAATTTCTTCACCAAGAAGGTTGTCAAACATTGGAACAGGCTGCTCAGGGCAGTGGTGGAGTCACCAACCCTGGAAGTGTTCCAAAAATGTGTTAGGGACACTAAGGGACATAGTTTGGTGGTGGACTTAGGTGAGTTAGAGGTTGGACTCGATGATCTTGAAGGTCTTTTCCAGCCTAAACAATTCTATGAGTCTGACTTCACTTACAATTCAATTCAAAATATCTGGATCACTTCTGCAAGGAGTTTTCTGTCCTACCCTTCAGCTCTGGCTGAAGCTAAGAGCACTATTGCTACACAAAATACAGAGTTTGGGAGTCTCAGAGACATCATGTCACACCACTTTTCTATCATGGTTGCTCCCTTGCATGGTTACCCCCATGGTTCTCACTTCACTGGCAGAAATCCACAAAACAGAGGGTCAAAGGATAAAAAATTTAATTTCCTGCCCTTCACAAAACAACCTTCCCACATACACTTGTGAAAAAATTGAAAGCTTTTTCAAGAGAAAAATGAAAATAGAACTGGTAAATCTTATTTTTCCCTCTGTCTGATCTTCCTAGTACCATCAACTTTTGTTGAAGTATTTGACCAGCTGACCTCCCACACTGCTGTGATGAAGAACAGCCCTTCTCTTTCTGGCAGCCTCTAATCACACAAGCCCAAGATGTGGTTTTTATGCCTGGGTTGCTTTTAAATGGTTTCCTTCTCTTTTATGTTGGAAGAGAAGCTCCACCACCTGTTGTGCTGATAAGGGAAACAGGATCTGGGCAGTCAACAGGGAAAAGAAATTTCTGGAGCAAGGAGTTGGAGGATTTGGGTGGCATTTTACTAGGCAGCCCCAAATGAATCCTAACCCATAAATATTTCTTGTGAAGGCCTGTGTGCTTCAGAGAAGGTTGAGGGTGGCTGTGCCACTGCTGTTGACACCTGAACCTGTCACTTCCTGCCCACTCACAGGGGAGGTGGCTTTTGCACATGATGGGGTGAAGGGGGAGGCCACACAATTGTGAGGTTTCTGTTTCACACTGAGGATCCCCATGTGGGATACACATATTGAGAAAGTAAGAAATTACAGCCTGAAAAATATTCCAGGCCGGAGCTTCTCAGCTCTGTTCCCAGCCTGATAAGCTGGTCCAGCTGAAGGCCAGGGAAAATCTCTCCCAGGATGATAACTTGGTCAAAATAGAGAGGAATTAATAACAAGATAGAACTCCTGTTGTGTGCGTGACCAGGCCCTGGGAATGAGGTGTCTTCTCTCTGAACCAATCATCTTTTTCTGCTCTTGGAGTTGCGAGTCATGCTATAAAAACCAGTGTGTTTCTGAATAAACTTGTCTCTCTCTTTCCTGTCATGAGACATGACCATGTAGCTGTGCATCTTATTTCTGCTGCACCTCAGGGGTTAACACCCCATTCCACGGCTACATCCCCACCTCTATGCACAGGACTATAAATCACCACCACATCCCACAGCACCAGGATTGGCTCCAGGGTCAGGGCTGGAGGGGTGGCAATGTCTTGTGATCAGCTGTTGAGGCTGGAGAGTGAGTTGGCAGGGAAAATCTTCATTTTCTCTTCTTTGCAGTGTCGCCTTTGTATTTTGCAGCTCTAAGTGGCATTTCTAAATTTTAGTTCAGCTTCATTATAAAAACCCCAATAAGTTCATGGAGGTGTTATTTTTCTTCCCTTTGCAGACATTGTTCAGTGTTTCTATTCAACTTTAAATGATTTTTCCCTCAAACCGTTGGTGCATCTAATGACCTAGCACACCAAATAGAGGTTTGAAGCTCTTCACCACCTGCTCCCTGGGCTTTTGTCATGGCAGATCTCAGTGTGAGATCTCAGGATATCAAGCTCAGGACTTTCAGGTGTCAGCAACAGCCCAGTTCCCCGCTGGATACAAGAATCACCCTTCATAACTATCTCAAGAAGCCAAAAATCAACTTAAAATAAGTTTTAAAATAAAAACCAGTACAAAATGTTTTGAGCCAAGGACCGTGTTTATATCCTGCACATGGTTCATGATAGGAGACTTAAGCCCAGTGTAATGCTACACACAGGCACTGCAATTTACAGAACTGCAACAGCTATTCACTAACTTTTACCCATGTTGGCTGTAGGTAGTTTCTCCTTTTTGAATTTTAGGCTGTATTTTGGCCTCTGAAGCTTTTTTGTATGTCTATTAAGGTGAGATTTTTCCAGCTGGGAGAGGGCACACTGCCACTCCTCCAAAATCTGGCACTTAAGAAACACTAAATGTAATGGGACTTGCAGAAAAAATGCCAGCTCTGGACACTGGCTGGGATCTCCTCCCACGGATTGCTAACACTGCATCTTTTCCAACCTTAATGATTCTGTGATGTCCTGACTGAGAGCCAAGCACTCTGTGGCTCTGTCAGAAAGCACACAGTGTGTTCAGTTGTGCAGGAAACTCGTTCAGCTGAAATGTATCCAGCCACTAGTACAAATTTCATCAAGATGGATTTTCTTAACCTCTTAAATCCCTTCTGATGTGTTTTAGGAAACTAGAAAGATATTGTGATAATGAGCTGTCTGTAAGGAGATGATGTCTCTATGCCTGTATGGAGACCACCTTGCAGAAGAAAGGGACACATCTCCACTATCCAGACAACCTGTGGAAGAACAGATACAAACATCCACTGAAATGCATCAGGAGTTGTCGTTTTTGCACTCACAGGTAGAGATCCAGCTCTCACAATCTCAATGGGGAAATTCAGAATAATAACCCAGGCCAGCCTTCCCCTCTGTAAACCATGGAAACCAAACTGTGTTTGTGGCCACAACGTCCTAGGGATGCTCCATAGCTGCACACATCCCATAGACTTGGTAATATGAGCTGCAACCTTGCAAAGCCCTGATGCAGCACCGACAATGCTGCAGAGAGCTAGGCAATCAAAAAGCTCTCAGAGCTGGAGAAGTTGCCTGGGTTACAGTTCAAAATCATACAAGTGCAAAAATAAAATAAAGAAAAGAACTCATCAGGTCCAAAATTTTACAGAATTGGGAAGAAATGTGGATGAAATTCTAAAAGCATGGGGTAAAAAAAGCAGTGTTTCAGTTTCCTGCTGTAGAAACCAAGGGATGAGTGGTGCCTCAGGCAAAGCAGGCAGAGCAGAGCCTTGCTCTGGCCAGGCAGCCTGTGGCAAAGGGATGGACACACCCATATTCTGGTGGTCACATTCATGCATGGCCAGGGAGGACAGTCCAGCAACACGGTAGCTCACATATTCCTTCATTTTTTTTCAGCAACTCCTTCATTTATCTCTTTTTCCAGGGAGTGCAAGGCTCACCTATCCTGCATCCCCAGCTGTGGGACTCATTCAGCTGAGAGTGCTGCATTCACCACTGACCCCTTCTGCTGCTGCTCTCTCCACCCAGCAAGGAGAACACCTCCCTGTGGGAGCTCCTGGGGAGCTAAGGCTGGTCCATCCCAGCTCCTGAGATCTTTGTGCAGCCACCAAGAGCAAGATGGGTCACAGTGACCTGGAGGTTTCCTGCAGAGAGCTGCAGGGGCTGAGCTGTGTATGGAGGGTGGAAAGGCTGCACAAGCCTGGAAGACATCAAAGTTGAATTCTCCTGTTAATCATCACCTGCTCTTCTACCAAGACATAAAATGCAACTGAAAATTGCATGAGAGCTGCTTCTCACAAAAACACCCCAAGCTGTCCACTGAACCGTGGCTCTGTGCCATGCTGGCATGTGCTAAATGCCTGGGGATGGGAAAAAAGGACAATAATCTCAGCAAACCGTAGAAAAACTCCAGTTCTAAAGTAAATCCATAAGGTGAAGCCTTGTCAAAGATTATAATTTGTATGTGCATCTCAGTTTCCCACATCTCTGAGTTTCCAAACTATGAATTCTCTCTTTCTTAATTCAGGTAAAAACAAGCAAGAGATCTGAAACGTTTTTATGAGTGGACTTCGGGCCATAACATGTGATAACATGAAGAAGACCCTCCCTTCTTTTTTTGGAGTTTAACTCTGCACTATCCCAAATACACAGAAGCACTCCTCCCAACTCCCATCACTGTCTTGAGATCAGGAATTCAGCTATGGACAGTGACAATCATTTGGGAAAGAGCTCCTCTTCTGAGAGCTGCTTCTCAGCCTAGAGAAGACCCTTCTTGTTCCTCCTACCAGCCCTGTCTGGAAGGATCTGCAGGTCTGGAGGGTGAAGCTACAGCTGCAACCTCCAAAATGTCAGATAAAATCACATGCCATTGGATGCCATGCAGACCCAAGCATGTCTTCACTAACTCTGCACAAGGAAAAGGCTGTGAAAAGCCTTGACAGGTCTAAAATGGAAAACATGAGGAATCTCACCACAGAGGAAATGCTTTGGTCCTCTTCTGCATTCAGCGGGTGGTACTAGAACTCTGCCCACGACAATGGTCCTAAAGAAAAGGGAAAAGCCTCAGTCATCTGCACATTATTCTGTAATTGTTGTTCACATTCTGCTGCAAACATGAAGGGGTTCAAGGCCTGTGCTCAGAAATCCAGCTCTTGTTGCTAAATTTGTGCTGGTACTCGACAGATGCCATAAACAATTGTGTCTGATAGCACCCAAGTGAGTTCAGATGCAGGGCTGGGATTTGCATTACAGTTTTTAGCAGTTGTTCCAAAGACTGGTGCACTCATGAGCTGGTGCTTTTGCCTGATAATCACTGCACAGCTCTACCTGTTTAACAGGGATCCTGTTTGGGGCATGAAACAGAAACCTCCCTGCTCAAAGAGCACAGGAGAGGTGTCATGTTTATTAATGCCCAGTGGCTGCCACAGTAAGGGCTTCTGCAGACAATACCCACATTTGCTCTGCAAGAATGTATAACTAATGCATTTCTGGAGGGGATCTCATGAAGCAGAAACCATGAAGCCAAGAACAGATGGGAATCAAACTTTCACTCATGGCTGCATTTTGAAATTGAGAACAATTCCTAAAATAGAACAAAGAGATTGCAGAAGTAGAAATGCACAGTTTGTGGTTCTCCTGGTCATTAGTTTGGAACATTCAAGACTTCCCAGAATTGCATTCAATTTCAGTGATTACCTGCCTTTTTTCTTTCTTTCTTTTTTTTTTTTTAATGTAAAGTGTGTAATTGTGAGAAAATAATTACAGCAGAGTTAATGTAAAGTGCTCAGTAAATCTTCTGTGTATCATCAAATATGCTGAAGCAAAGTCTGGATTTTTATCAATTATGAATGGGAGGAGTTTAGCCACAGTGCACCATTACAGACGGCTCAAGGAGCAAGAGGAAGAAGAATTTACTCCTGGGAAGCATGGAACATCTTTTCCACATCCTGTTAGGTTCAACCAAAGAAGAAAATGTTGGAAGGAAACTCATCACACACAGGAGGGAAGGTAAATGTGGATGGAAGGGTTGACAAGAAAACAGGGCAATGATTCTGGAGAAATAATGAACAAGAAGTAAGCATGGTGGGAGGACGAAGGGAACCAGTTGTGAGTCTGATGAATCTGTAGAAAGCAGGCAGGATGGTTTTATTCGTATTTTTTAACATCTGAGAAATAACTTTTGTGGTTAGTTTAGTTCCTCTCCCTCCTTGTGAACATTTCCTGCTTGTAGAACAAGAAGCAAAATTTTAAAAATAAGGTTCAAGGCTTGAATTTCACCCTACAGGTGTGCCATGCGCATGATCAATGAACAGTGGCTCAGACAGCTGATGTCCAAGCACAGATGTCAGGGAAGAGATTGCCTTAACACCAGTCTCTCCCTTGTGTGCTGCTTGAGGAGCATGAAAACACCCTGGAAGAGAAATAAAGAGCATGCCTAGGGCTGGAACAAGTTGGAAAGATCATCCTGCTGATAAGGATTGTATCTTAAGTTGCCATTTCTGATGGCTTAAGCAAAGAAATGTTGAAAAGTGCATGAGAAGACCCCTTTAGGCAGTTCTGTGCCACCTGCTTGGGGGTAACCCTGCCCTCAGGATGGACCATGGTCACTCTGGCTTCTGCACTGGCATTGGTGAGCTCCTGCTAAAACCACGAGCAGGGGAGAGAGAACCAGGAGAGGGAATGCTGGAGAATGCCACAGTGATGGAGAATCACTGTGAGCAGGAGTCTGCTCCTTATGCAGACCTGGAGAGGAAAAGGCCATTTCAGTACATCCCATATGCACTACAGAGCAATAAAACTGCCAGGGCTCTAAGAGGAGATAAGAGCTCATCTTCTGGCTGGTTACTGAATGATTGTGGGCTAATGGAGGGAAAATAATAGTAAAGGAATCAAAGAGAATGTGGATTAAGTAACCAGGTAACATATCTAATGGAGATAAAAATGATGGCGACTAAAAGGGTTCATTGGCTGGGTTTTTTTAATATGCTCTTTATTAAAAATACAAAGATGAAAGACAGGCAGTGCCTTTAACAAATGTGTGGCTGGAGTGCAAGAAACACAAGTTACACAACACCTCTGGAGAGAAGGGATTTCTGTGCAGAGGAACAGCCATGTTTCATCTTCCTGTATCCTCTGAGGTCCTGCCTGCACCTCTGACATCTCTCTTGGAGGCAACAGAAGCAGAATCCTTCCTGCTATTAACCCTTTTCAACAGATTTAGACCAGTTGCTTGGCCTTGGATCTGTCTGTACCTGTAGCTCTTCAGAAAGAGTAGGCAGAAGCCTGCATTATCCTGTTCTTTATCTCTGCTCTTTAATTCTTCTTCTATCTTTATCTCTAGGATCTTCTGAAGTTCCTGGGAGCAGGTCTCTGAAACAACTCTGATCTTTCACAGACTGTGACAAAAACACCTCTTCCCTGACATGGTTTAGAGGTGAATTGGAAGTGCTGGGTTAATGGTTGGACCCTAAGATCAGCCTAAACAATTCTATGATTCTATGGAAAGAAAGAAGATCCTGACGGTTGAAAGCTCAGCTCCAGCCTACTTCAGATCCACACACTTGTTGTACAAATATTTATCTAATGAGCTCACACTGGTACAAACCCCTCAACACCCAAATCTTTCATCCTGCACCATCAGGGATAGGTTAAAGAGAGCACAGAGTCACAAAATGTTACAGGATGAACTGTTTTCTGTCACTTCTCTTTCTCGTCAGAAGGGGAAATTGCAAAATCTGATTAAAAGAAATACATTGGACAAAATGCACTGGAAAGGGATGCCATGAGCCCACCCAAGATGCTCCATCAGCCCCCTCATCAAATGGAGAGGGAGGGAGAAAAATATAGCTTAAAAATGGAGGTAAGTACAGAGAGCCATGGCTGTCATGGACAAAACAGACTGCTCGGGGAAATCAATTTAATTTGTGACAATTAATCAGAGTATGATAACAGGAAATAAGGAAAAAATCTAAAAGCACCTTCCCTCCACCAGTCCTTTCTACCTGGACTCCACTCTCCAGTCATCAAACTCCTTCCCCAAGCAGCACAGGGCAGCAGGGGCTGGGGGTTGTGCTCTGCTGACATCACTGCATCTCCACTGCTCCTTGCTCCTCTCACCATCCACCTGCTGTAGCACAGGGCTCCCCCCGTGGCACACAGTCCTTCAGGAGCTCCAGAGTGACTCCTTCCCGTGGGCTGCAGCTCTCCATGGCCTCATGGGGTCAGTCCTTCAGGCACAGCCTGCCCCAGCCTGCATCACCCACAGGATCACAGAGTCCTGCCAGCACACCTGCTCCGCCCTCCACAGGGCTCCTCTCTCCACAGGTCCTGCCAGGAGCCTGCTCCAGCATGAGCTTCCCACAGAGTCACAGCCTCCTTCCACATCCCTGTGCTCTGGTTTGGGGTTCTCCAGGGGCTCCAGGTGGATCTCTGCTCTCCCATAGACCTCCATGGGCTGCAGGGGCACGGCTGCCTCACCACAGGCTGCAGAGCAACCTCCTGCCTGTCCTTCTGCACTGACCTTGGGCTTTGCAGAGCTGCTCCTCTCACTAATTCTCACTCCTCTCTCCCAGCTGTTGTTGCACAGCAGTTTTTTTTTCCTCTCCTTAAATATGTTATCACAGAGGCACAACACTGCCACTGATTGCCTCAGCCCTGGCAAGTGGGGGTGAGAAGTGGCAGATGTGAGAGAGAAAGGATGGAAAAGCAAAGGAAGACAAGAGGCACTGGCTCAATGCAAATGAAGAGGGGGAAATACCCTTGATATGGAATAGCAATCACAATATGAGGAGAGACAAAATCCTACCTGTAACTGTAATATGTGGATTTGTTTGCTTTTTGCTTTGCATTGATTTTGGATTGTGTGAATCCAGTGACTTTAATATAGTAACTATTGATTTTTTGTGGTGAAAGAAAGCAAAGAATCTGACCACATCTGCCAGAAACAAGCAAGGATCCTTTGGGGTTTACAGAAAAGATTTTGTTTCAGCTTAATTATAAACAAAACTACAAGTTCCAATCCAAGTTTGGAATGCAGAATTTCCTTTCAGGGGGTGGCAAAGGCTGTTCAGCTACTGCACAGTAGCATCAAGGAAACTGGAAAGTCACTTGCAAGAGGCAGAGGAGTTGTTTCATTGAATCATAGAATAGTCTGGGTTGGAAGGGACATTTAGAGCTCCTCTGATCCAAACCCCCTGAAATAAGCAGGGACATCTCCAATGAGATCAGGTTGCTCAGCATGTTTATTTGCAGCATGGCTGCACTTCTGCTCCTTGTGGTTGTGGCAGTGATCAGAAGATGACCTCCAAACAAAGCCCCTGAGCTCTGTTTGGTCCCACAAACCCAGCCTGCAGCACTCACACCCCAGTAGCTGCAGTGGCTCAGCCTCCACTGCCCTGTCCCTGCCCCTCCTGATCCTGCCTTGACCCATTTCTGCCTCCTCAGTGCCCTCTGTACCTCCAGTGCCCCACCTGGGGAGCCACCATGGTCATTCCTGCAGGTGAGGGAAGGCAGGTGTCCACCCCAGCCAGGAGCCAGCTGCACTCTGCTCTGCCCAGACAGCACCAGCATCTAATATCTACCTTCAGACACTTCATTAACCTTCCCCATCTAATCCCAGCTAAGCGGATTTCCCCTGATTCCCTGCCAGTCAATCAGTAGTTGAGTTTGTTGACAGCCATAATGGCATAAATGCCCATCTCTGTCCTTCAGACCCCATGGCTGATCATTCCTTCCTCCTGGATGTTTTTCCTTTTGGTTTGTCCTGCTGCAATTTGGAGCTAGTGAAATATTCCCTAGGTAATAAGACCAAGGACTGTCACCATCAAACCCGAGCTAATAAATGCCCCTCAGTCTGCAGGGAAATGTGAGTCATTTGGAGGTTTGAGGTTGTGAATCTGTCCTCAGTTGACATCACTTACTAAGCCTCTCACTGAAGCCCACAGCAGCTCTTAGGAAGCCCATTACCTTTCCATGATCCTGGATTCACTCAAAAATGAGCGAGGCTTGTGGAGCCTGGGAGCATTATGAGCATCTTTGAGGATCTCCAGCTGGAGCTGAGTTATCCTAAATAGCTGAAATATCCAAACTAATCCCCAGGAAAAGAGCAAGATGACAGTGTGACTCTCAGTTTTGGAGAGAAGTCCAAGCAACCAGCAGCTGCCTGGACTGCAGCATCCCTCGTTTAGGGATTTCTCCCATGGTAAGATGATTCTCCTGTAAGTGAGCAGCACGAGCCAGCCTGAGCTATGGAACTGCACTGAACTTTTCAGGTGTGGCACCAAAAATAAAACCTGGCTGTGCCTCCATGCCAATCCCTGCTGGCAGCTGTGTCAGCCCATGATTGAACCTCTGTGTCCCCATCAGCAGCACTGGGCCAGGGAAAGGTGCTGGTGGTGGAGGAGCATGCATCATCCTGGCAAAACTCTGCTCCCTGGGATGTGACTTCTCTCCCTGGTGAATGAAGCTTTTCCTGTTCCTGCATAAAACATAGCCCTGTGAATTACTGTGTGCCCTTTGAGGTACAAAGCTGCACAAACCAGGTGAGGGAGGGTGTTTGGAGCAGAGTAGCCCCGGTGTCAAGCAGCACGAGGGAGAGTTTTCTGTGTTATGTGTAGCTGAGGTAATTTATCACATTGGAAGTGCCACACAAACAGGAGCAAATGAGTGGCTTGTTCAGTCTTCCATGAAAAGGAGAAGCCACTTCCAAACAAAGCAGCTGTGAAGCTTTTTGGTCTCCAGAAAGCTCATGGTAGGATGTAAATATCACTGTCAGTGTTTCTATGGTGCACGGGAATTGTGGTGAGGGAGAATACAGAGTTCCTATAAAACAAGATCTCAGGGAAAGCCTGAACACAGAAGCTGAACATGAGGAATGATTTGGCCCCTCACAGCAAAGAAGAAATGATGGAATTTGTCTCTCACCTGCCTTCTCAGGTGAATGGTGCAAAACAATGCCATTGCCTGCACATCCTTGAAGCTCAAGCTGATGTTGCAGAACAGACCTTAGCATGGCTCACCCCGTGGGCTGTTGTATTACAGGGACTTTCCAGGGGAGATAGATGGTTAAGGAAGAAGAAAATGGGTTTAATCTCAGTGTAGGATAGCTGAAATGTGCTTTGGTAAGACATCGATTCAGCTACATCCAGGAACAGATCTGTCAGCCCAAAACACTGAGCGCTTGTGCTGCTGACCAGGAATTACATTCTGTACTGATGCCTGGAAAAACACTAGTCCATTTAGGTCCTGTGATGCTTAAGGACTTCTGATTGATTGAGTAAATTAAAGCTGGCTGAATAATTCATTAAATAAATCATTTATTTGAAGAATTTCTCTTCTGTTTCGTTTGCAGATTGGAGTGTGGCACAAACAGCATCACACTGATTTGACATTATTTCTCAGCTATTTCCTACCCATAATTGTAGCTCAGTCAGCAGTGCTGACAGCCCATTCCCATTCTCAATAGCTGCAGTGCTGTCAGCAGGGAGCATTTCTGGCTGGTTCCTGACAGCCTCAGCCCCAATGGAAGAGGAATCAAGGTTTTATCCAAGCCAAGGTCAATAGGATGACATAAGGAGCAGAGGAGAGGGATGAGTACAACAGCACCAGGTTCCCCACTGTCTGTGGGGTAAAGAAACCCTGTGCCAGCTCTGTCCTTTGAAGCAAGGTTTTTCAGGGTCTTGATTTCATTATGGAAATCCACCCTGGGCTTCTGAACCCAAATATGTTGTTCACAGGGAGGACAGCCTGCAAATCACTCACTCACCCTCCTCCTGTATCTGCACAGACCAGATTTATGGGTCGCTGCCTGGAGAGCTGGGGACTAAAGCCACTCCCTGTCCACTTCCCCTCCAGCCCTGACTCATTTGCAGGTGGAAAACCATGGAAAACCATCCTCATTTCTATAATCCTTGAGGAGCAGTGAGCCACTCTTGTCATGGCCAAGGAGAAATTGGGTTTCCCATGGAAATCACTGCACATATTCACTTAAACCAACTATTTCCAAATATTGTCCTGTTTATTCTTGAACACTCCTGGCTCATGAGCATTCCTGTGAGCTGTCACTGCCTGAAACAGCCATGCAAAAGGTAACAACACAACCTGCTTTATAACAATGCACATTTTTTCAAGACTTTGACTCTGAAGCATTTTTAAGGGGTTTTTTTCCATCTAGAATTAAGACGGGAAGGGAACAAAGCAGGTAGAAATAGAAAAAGAAAACCCATCCCCAAATTCAGGATGTTTTCTGACTGTTGGTCCCTCCTGTTGCTTTGCTTTTTTGTAAAAAGACTAAAAAAGGAAAATAGGTGTCCACTTAATAAACATTTCTTTGGCCTTTCTATCTGAAAAGGACTATGATTTTTTTTACAATATGGGACACATGTTGAATAAATGTGCCATCATTTGTGTACCATGTCTTAGAGGTTTTATTACTTGGAGCATCCAAATTGCACTGAAATAAAGGTCAGGATCCTTTCAGTTCCATGTTCCCAATGGCACACAGCAAAGTCTTCAGCTCATCAGTGGTTTTAACTTCCTTTGTGTACTTATTGTTATATCTTGGTATTTTAAGAGGAGATAAATCCACTTTTAAAAGAATGTTTCAATATTGATAGAACCTCAGGTACAGCTTTGTTGAGCTGGCTTCTGCCTAAGAATATTCAGTGTATTTTTTCAAGAATTAACTTGATGGATTTTTTTTATCCCCTTGGCTTAGCAATCCTGTAATCAATGGGATCACAGAAGTGGAAGGCAAAACTTCAAAATAATGTAGAATATTTGGCATCTTTGTTATGAACACAGACTTGCCAGCCACAAAAGGCTCATTCTGAAATTCAAAGCATGTGGGTTTGCTGGCTAGCAGTGGAAGGAATATTGGAATATTGACTCTGTTTACTTATACATGAAGATCACCTGCACTGCAGGATAAAAGCACAGAAGATAGGATGGGAGCTAGTCTCTAGAATTATCCAGATTCTCTTGAAAATCTACTTAGACTCTCCCAATATGGAGTTTCTGTGGGTGGGACTGAATTTTGACTTGTGAGAGCACAAGAAAGGTGAAATAGAATCCTATGCTTTGGAGGGGGGAATCTTAGGTTGAGTGTAGAGCTGAAGGAGTTGAAAGCCCATCCTAACAAAAGCTTCTTGGAATCCAGATATTTTTTATCATCTCACAATAAACTCATTTACTCTTTTTTAGGAGCTGGTACATGCTACTGCTACATAGCTTTCCTCTCAACACAAAAAGTGAACATTCTCAGAAATCTACCTAAGTATTAATCAACCATTCAGTGGGACAGATGTGTTTTCTAGTAATAATAGTAATTACCTCTAAAAGTCCTTGAAAGTTGGACTGTTGCTTACCAGGAATAAACAGAAATAGGAGTTTTTTTTCAGGTTATAAAGCCAGGCTGCTGCTGTGCTCACAGAACCAGCAAAGTTCTGCAAAGGTCTCTCATTGGTCAGAGCTCCCAAAAAGATTACTTAACTGAGGGTATTTCTACAAGACAGAGAAAAGAAGAAGGATGGCAGGTGTAGAAATATAAGCCAGCCTTTGAAAAGTGGATCAACTGATAATGAATCACTGCTAATTAGCTCATGGCTATTTAGATTTTGTTACTAGGGTAGAGAAATAACTTAGATTCTGTCATCCCTGATGACCTTGGGGAATAAACTATCAATGTATCCATAAATTAACCCAGAATGAGTAATCCAGCAACAGCATAACCATATTTTCCTCCCTCTCAGGCATGAAGACACAAACGTGGTCTGACACCTCCATCCTCTCACCCACTAGCCTGGCATGTATAAATACAGAAAATCTGTGTTCCAAAGCAGGGTGCAAAGCTAATCTAAACCTCAATCATTACCAGAAATATGTACTAAGCTTTCTTTAATTCAAATGAAGCAAAGGAGTGTTTTCAGGGGAGCAGCAGATACACCATGACAGGTCTTTCCAATGCAAATCCTCAGTGTAGCTGAAATCTCAGCACAGCTCAGATTTATAGACAACAGGGGCTGCTTACACTCCAGGCTCAGCAAGTGTGTTGAAGAAAGTCAATCTTTGTTACATCTGAGCCATTCAGTTACTCAGTCTTTAGGATTCCAAGGGCAAAATAGAAATAAACATCCTCAATCATCCTCAAACCCAGACCTGCTTCTATGAGGGGCACACAGCGAAGTTCCCTAAACCTTAGATCCCAAAGCCACCCTTCCCTTTCTTCCTTATATTACCTGGTTTTAGTCACTCTGGTCCCTCCAAGAAGCACCCTCATCCATGCCAGACACCATCCTACCAAGTGTTTTATACACACAAACAGGAATGGAGAAAAGAAATGCCATCTAGGGTAAAGAAAAACCAAACCCAGTAACAAAAGCAGTTACTAAGAGCTACACGAATAAAATAACATGTAAATAGACAGTGTTAAGACCCACAATATAAAAATGTACAGTCCAATCCAGGTCACTTGAAACCAGTAGAACTTTTGTCACTGGTGTGCATTGGATACAAAGGTTCTGTTTCTGACATGGTTCTGCTGCCCTGAAGACAGTGGTAAAATTTTCATTAACCTTTTGGTGGGCTGTAGTCATTGCTGTAAATAATTTGTCATATAAATGTTTAAAAAAAAAAAAGAAGAGTTAGAGCCCTTTTTGTGCAAGTCTTTTGGACATCTGAAAGCTACAATCAATGTTTGTAATCTCTGGCAATGGGTGCCAGAAGTAAAATAAGCACAAGTCTGAGTTACAGCATAGCATCTGCCTTGGCTGCTCCACCACTGGACTGAGTCCATTCCCAGAAAGAAAGGCAGGTGAGAGAAATGAAAATGAGGGCTCCAGACTGGGGCTGTGCATCCCTTGGAGTTCAACTCTGCAGGAAAACTTGCCCCAGTTTGTTGTGCAAAACCTCCTCCTACTCCCCAGTTATTTTTCATTCCATTCCCAGCAACACTCAATTGCAATAATCCATTCCATGGGGAGAAAAAGAAAAATACAAGAATTTTAAAAATACAACCTTTGTGCCTTGTCTTTGTCTGAAAACTCCTCTATTTGAGTGGCCCTTTGGCAGTGCCACAGCTCTGTGCATCTCCTGCCAAAGACAGCTCTGTTCAGGAAGCATTGTGATGTCACGTTGGGGATATTAAGCGGAGATTTGAACGTCACTGTGAATTTGCACTTTTCTGGGCTTGCAGGCACCTTCAGGTGGCTGTGGGAGGAATTTTTTTTCCAGTGAGAAGTAAACACAGAGGTGTTGGCCTCTCTGGGAGATGGAAAGCAGTTAACTTCGAGCTAATTACGGGGAGGCTGATGGATGCTGACAGATGTATTGTCCTGGCCAAGGGCTTGTGCTGGTTCTGCCACGAGACAGGGAGCAAAGCCTCTCTCCTCCTCTCAGCAGGCCCATGGCATCAGGGAGGAAGAAGACAAGGATGTCAGGACTTCTAATTATACACCAGGAACCTGCGAAATTGGAGCATTAGAAGTGTTAGTTACAAATGATACCCTGAGGTGCTGCAGTGGAGCAGCAGGAGAAGGAAGAGCTCAGTGCTGGGAGAGAGGGGCTGGAGAGGAGCTCTCCTGCTCATCCTCATGGGGTCTGCAGGGGCTTCTTTCCAGGGATGCACAAAAAACTTGTGCAGTTGTATATCTACCAAAACTCTGCCTGCATTGTAATCTGAGGTGTGTTTCCAAAAGCAGTTTTAAACCCAGTTTAAAGCCACTTCTGTTGAAAACATCGTCAGTATGGTCTGTCCGTCAGTCATCCTCTAGCCTGGAGAAAGCTGCTTTCCTATAAAAATTGGAATGGACATTTTTGTTGTTTCCCAACTCTGCACATACACTGCATCCACACACAAGCAAGAGCAATCACCAGGATGTGCCCAGCTTCAGGAAAATGAGATACAGCCATGCTCATGCTCTGACCATGTAGCAGAAGGACTTGTTCCAGCAATCTCAGAGTTTCAGGGTGAAATAGGGCCTTGTAATAAAATTGCCGTTATGCATGGAAGGACAGAGGATGAGAAATCACAATAAAAATTGTCTATTCTAATGAGAAAAGGGTTGTATGGTGATGAGCAAGGAAAGGTATTTCAAAGGAAGGAAAACAATACCTTGTGCAAATTGCATGAAGCTGATGTTTGCTTAGAGGGAGCAGAGGCCAAGGCCTGACAGTTTCATCAGAGAAATTGGTTAGGAAATGACCAGGGGAACATAATTCATTGTTCAAATGTCAAGCTGCTCATATCTAGAGAGAGAAGAGTGTGCATTTATCAGCAGCAGTAGCACACACCTCAAAAGAATATAAGAGAAACCAAAAAATTCATCACAGATCTGCCCTGACTCAGACACCCCTGATGCTCGGGCTGAAGGTGCACAGGAGAGGAAGATTCATACCACATTTCCCAGGAAAGTGCAGTGATGGGCAAATACTGGGTGTGATATAAGCCTGACAGAAGAGAAAACAAAGCTTTTCCCAGCCATTGGGCTGTGCATGGTCTCAGCACAACAATAAGCAAGAGATGCATCTGCAGTAACTGGAGATATTGAATTGGGGCAGCCACGAGCAGACAGGAGGATTCAATCTAAGGGGTCAGGGGAATACTGCTATAGTTTACTTTGCAGGCAACAATAGATTAAGAGAGATTTGCAGGGAAAAAAATCTATTGAAAGCATCTTTTCTTTAAAAGAACAAGTACTAGCTTTTAGGTAGAAAACAAACACAGCTAAGGGAACAGTGGGAAAATATATGCTGTGTCAAAAATAAACATGATTTTTGTGATTTGTCTAGAGGAAAGTAGAAGAGGAAGGGAATTGCTGCAGCAGAATTGCACACAAGGTTTATTGGAAAAATTTTGTGTAAGAAAAGGTTTCTTGCATGGCGTGCCTTTTGGTTCAAGCCTCTTGTTTTATGTTATTGTCTAAAAGCCACATGTTGATCACAGAGGTCTTGTTCACATCAAGGGATGCTGAAGTTGAAGCACAAAACTGGAATGTCAGAGGTGAGGTAGAAATCTTAGGTTTGAAGGCTTTTAATTTTTGCTTTGAATCAGTGTAAGTGGTGAACAGACCCATTCTGCTTTATCAGGCCTGCCACACCCAGGCTAAACTGCTTTGAGTATTTATGAACTGAACCTTAGGAAGTCAATCCAGGTCAATAACTAGGATGACAAATTCAGGCTAGTAGAGATGAGTTAACTGAAAAATTGCAAAAGCACTGGGTGCCACTAGGTGTCCAAGCAGTGAAATGTCACATGAAATCCTGTGGAGATTAACATAAAGTGATGTAGATGGAAAATAATCCTAGTTTTGCTTATATAATGATGGGCTGTGATCTATTATCAACCAGGAGGAAAATGCTGGGTTTATAATATGAGGTTATATGAGAATGTCAGCTTGGTACAAAGAGTATGTTGATAAGGGTTAGAAAAGGAGCAAAGAACACAAACAAGCTGTGCTAGTACATATCAAAACAGATTTGATCCTCTGGCACTACTGAAAAACAGTATCACAAATTTAATATTGTAGAAATTGAAGAATTAAAGAGAAGAGTGATGGGATGATCAAATATGTAGTAAGGTTCCTGTAGAAAAATTTTCTTAATAGAAAAGGACTCCTCAGTCAGGGAGAGGAATGACTGAGAGCATCCATGACCATCATCTCAAACATAATGAGCAATATTCATTAAGGTCATTATCTCTGGTCCAGCAGTTCCATGAGGCACAAGTAACTGGAGTCTAGGACAGCATCCTGGGGGAACCTTACTGCAGCTCCTGAGGTGTTCACTATTGGCCTCTGTTGGAGATAAATTTCTGGGCTGGGTGGTCTAACTTAGCTTTCCTTACATTTTTAGGATCCTAAGGCCATGAATAGATATTGTTATCTCACACCACATCAAGGAGCATTAGCATTTATCTCCCCTAATGCCTTCTGCAGAAACCACACAGCTCCTCTCCCTCCTCTGTCTTATGATCAGCAGCCTGAAGGGCTCCCAAATATCCTGATTTTTTATTACTTCCAGGTGGAAGGTGGTGCCCTGGGTGTCACAGTGTGAACAAACTCCTGCAAATGCCTGTGGCATGGCAGATTCCAGGCCACCTGTCTCCTTGCTCCTTCTCATGTGCCACCCCCAACATGCTCTAGAAGGTTCATCCACACTGGGAAACACTGATTCCAAACCCACCTGGACGTGTCCTTGTGTCACCTGCTCCAGGTGACCCTGCCTTGGCAGGAGTATTGGAGTGGATGATCTCCAGAGATCCCTTCCAACCTCAAAAATTCTGTGGTTCTGTGACATAGCCCAGCCAATTCTGTAATAGAGACATGTACAAGGTACAGAATAACTCGCTGGACCCAAACAGCTCAGCACTGGGGTTTTGTTTGACCCAGAGGCTACAAAAATGAGAGCTGCTCTGCTGCTGGTGGTAATTTTGTTTGGATTCTGTAAACCAAGGTACATGGAGCTCACAGTTCAGCCTGCAGTGAAAAGGCAGCAACTCTCCTCCTGCTGCTCCCAGGATGTACTTGCCTATTCTACACACTGCTCTGACCAGCCTTTTATTCATGCATGCAAATATTCAATCATCTTTTGGCCCTTCAAGCTTTCAGGTCAATGGGGGGAAAAAGTCAATAAGTCAACACGGATTAGTTTAATTTATGCACCCTGCAGGTGAAGAATAGAGGAGTGCAAAAGGTTCTGAGCAGGAATGAAGATTCAGAGAGGAAAATGGCAGCAAAGCATTTGGGATGTACACAGTTTTGTGTTTATGGCCACCCAAAATGCAGCCAGGTAGGTAAGTTCTGAATAGGAACTGAGGAAAGCTGCTCCATGCAGCTGCTAGGGGCTGATAAAATGGTGACAGGAGTCACATCAGAAAACATTTCATACATAAAACCCATAGAACTCTTGTTGGATCCCAGAGACCTGGGATTTTAGAGCTTTCTATGCTGACACTGACCCCCTGGAGAGCACTGCTTTTGACTTGAGGCCTTGGAGAAGGCTTCCAAATTTGAGCAATGGGGTTAGAGTCACAGGTGTGTGGTTAAAATAGGAGTGTGTGATTTCACATGGTGAGGGGTTTTAAATTTGAGGTTTTTATAATATAGGAATAGGTAGGGAACAAAATGGAGAATTTTGGGTGTTGTCTCTATCTTCTTCTTCCTTCTTCATGGTTTTAGGTAGTAGTTTCTGGTTGGACAGTTAGTGCTGCTCCTGTGGGTCACAGGAGTTTGGTTATTGGGTCAAAAGTATAAATAATATAGGTGCTAATTCTCTATTGGACTGTTTAGTCTTAGAAGACCTTGTAACTAGCTAGGTTCACCTCCATTTTACTGCTTTTAGCTGGTAGCTAGAAGTGTTGCAGAACTCTCTGTACTTTAGATAAGATTTAATAAACAACCAAGCCCAAACACAAGAAATTCGTCTCCTTTGTGTTTTTAATCCTGACTCTGAGTGAAGACAGAAGAAAATAAAGACAAGCCACTAATTAATTAATGCAGATACCACAGTTTACAAACTTTCACCTCCTTTGCCTCTCACAGACACTGTTTCAACATCCTCAGTGCCCTGCCTGAGCTCCCCTCTGGAAAGGCACAGGACTCCTGCAGGACCTGTGCTCCACCTGCATTCCTGGCCTTGAACACTTCCAGGGATGGGGATGCTCAGTCAGGCTGGAAGGACTCTGCAAACCTGTGCCTTTGGTTTCAAAGCAAACTTAATTAGTGGCCTGTTTACTTGAAAGAGGACAATGTGCCCAAGAGTTCTTGTCTCCAACTGTAAACAAAGAATTATTAAAATGTTCTCAAGGATTTGAGATGGTAATTAAAAGATGAGTGACTGTCACAAGCTGGAGCCCGGCTGCTTTCCAAATGTGTGTGGGGAAGCTCCTTGGCTGGGATGAGGCTGTGATTGCAAATTAACATCTCTAAAGCTAAAGATACAACAGGATTCCCACGCATCCCTCTCGGAGGCAGCTGCAGGTTTCCATGCACAGGGAATGGAGCTGCTACGTGACAGACTCTGCACTCGGAGCCTGCAGAGGGGGTCAGCAGCAAATTGTGAACAGTGTCTGGGCCCAGAGTGAAAAAAGGCTGCAGATGGACCTGTCAAACCTAATACTGCAGGAATGGGGTGTTTTCTGCAGATCCCACTGGTGAAATGCAGAATTCCCCACTGATGGAATGGATATAAAGTTTTCTTAGGGAGGAAGGAGATGCGGGGAGCAGCCAGGTATGTGCAGTTCCAGAAGTTGTTCATTGACAACAACCAAGTTAACGAGAAAGTCCATTTCTAAAACACTGGAAAACTGCTCATTCTTAAATGAAATCTGTTGTGTCTTTAGTCTGTTTAGTGCAAGCTTATTCCTTGGCTCATTTGTAAGGAAAATACTGGTATAGATGGATAAAGCTCTCAAGATAACTGCTAACAATCATGTTCCAAGCCAGTTTTCTGCTTCACTAATACTCTGAAGCTAATCAGCATTTTTTAAATGATCTCTGCATACTACTTGATTTTTCTGCCCCCAAAATACTTACTCAAAAACATTTATGCTGCTCACACATCTTGTCGCTTACTTGTACTTAGCAATTAAAATAATATTTTGTAGAAATAATTTCAAGAGCTGCAGGTCTCAAAGATGAGTGACCTTCTTCCAGACCAGGGGTTTCCCTGGCATCCAAAGCTGAAGATGTCTGTGTGTGAGATGAAAGATGGAAGCAAGGTGGAAGATGAGTGCCAGGTTGGATGTTGATGCTGTAGGTGGAAAAGGGCAGCAGATGGCCAAGAGCTGAGCAGGTGGAGCTTCACCAACACCCTGATATTGCAGGCAAACTGAGGGGCTTGAGCTTGTGTTTTTTCTGGAATCCAGAATAAGATCTGCAGGTGGCTCTGAAAAGATACACAGGTGATGTTCCTGCCTTTCAGAGCACATCAGGCATGGGCTGCAGAAACTCTGAGCTTCTATTAAATTTCACCAAGATTTAAACTTCCTATTGCACTGCCCTCCCCAGCCACTTTTATAGAAGTTGGTAGTAAATTAGCACCTCTCTGTTTTCTGAATGAGCTATATTCAAGGAGGAAAATGCACCACTGGTAATGGTTCAGCTGATTCTTCCTTGGCTTCACAATGATAAATAGCACCCAGTCCTGAGTGCAAAACTTCATTTTCTAGACTTTTTTCATAAACTGTTCTACCAGCACTCCATTTTGGCATGAAGCTTCTTTTGAGTCCCAAGTAAAGATGCTCCCCAGGATACCTTAAGGTGAACATTGACATAAAAAAGCTATTCCAGTTTTTCTCCTATGACTTCATCCCAGTTCTTCTATATCTCAGTCTTCTATGGGCTTTACCACTTTTGGACAAGCCTCCTATCCTGCAATATTTTTTTAAATGTTATCCTATATTGTTATTTTGATGCATTTTGCAAGCTGTTCACCAAACTCTTTTTAGCCTTCTCTCATTTTTAAACAAGTAAAGTTTCAGCTGACCACCACATGGAGAAAGATGAGGCTTCCAGGTCCTTGTAGGATGCCCAGCACAAGTCATCTCTAAACATGCATCTCCTGTTGCTTCCAAAATGGTCTGTGATCTCAGGAGAGCAAGATTGAGCCATGAAGACTACAGAAATAGTAGGTGGTTTCTGAAAAAATAAAAAACAAAAAACAGAGACAGAGACAGTTAAAGCTGTGGGCCCTCTGCTTTTTCTGAGATGTTGATAATTTTTAGTTGAATTTTAGTTTGAACAATATATAATTTTTTTCATACCTCCATGTGAAAAAAAATATTTAATCTATTTCTGCATTCAGTACAGGACTATTGCTTATCTGGATTCTGTCTGAAGGCAATGACTCCATTAAACAACACCTTTTGCTACTAAATGTTATTGAAATACTGAAAAGTATCAGGGAAATTAATGCTGACTATTTCCTAAAAAACTTGGAAGGAGGAAAACCATGTGGGCTATGATAATTCCATAGGAATGAAACAGGAAAGTGTTCAAAAAGCTCTATAATAGGCAAGATATGGAAATAATATTGAAAATTGCAGTTAGCTCAGTTTAAGAAAAGTATTTGTGAATATAACTGAAGCATTTGCTATTCAAATCTTCCCATTGACAGTAGAATTCATAATTTTCACAAAATTTGTTCAACCCCATTATTTCCTTTTTTTTCAGCTTCAATTCTATTCTCATCTGAATGAGATGCACTCCCACAAACTGAAATCCATGAAAACCTGTACAACCCCCTGCAAATGACATCCATCAAAAGGTGCTTCCCACTGTGCTCACTTCAAGCAAATCCTTCCCAAATATTTCTGTGACACCACAGAAGACTCACAAGTTCTATGAGCCACAAAAAGAACTGATTTAATTTATGCATTCAAATTATTTTCATTAAACTTATTATAATGCTTTACTCACTGGAGAAGTATAAAGTAGATGTATAAGAACAAGTGAAACAATTGCTCACTTATTTATGCTTACAGCCTGAGAAACGTAAATATTGGATTTTCTCCTGTATAAAGAAGTTGTAACTTCTAATTTTTTTTTTATTCATAAGCAGATGAATTTTCAATTGTTTTTATCTGGATAGAAGATACTAAAAAATTAAGTTCAAATAAAGAAACAAATAAACAACAACAGCAACAAAACAACGAAAAATACCCCCAAGGAATGCCAGATCATTTTTACCATTGTGAAGCAAAGAAACAACTTTGACCTGTAGACTCTCCAGACTTCCCTGTAGAACACAGATCTTACAAGTCTTTTATGTCCCACTTTGCAGAGACAATGAAGAGCCTTCCTACATCTTGAAGCTTTTTCACCCAGAGTCATGGCAGCCTTGTCTTGAGATCAGTTTAACAAACTAATTTATCTCAAAAGCATTTGGTACTCTTCTGCTGGGAATGCTGTGGGAGCATTACAGTCCTGATAATTAGAAACTTCCAATTAATTTGCAGGTTAAAAGGCACTTGTGGTCATTTGATACCCACTTGTTCTCCTGCCGGCATTGCATGTAGCTGAGAGCTGGGCACCCTGTGAGCCCCAGGATGTCAGGCACAGCTCTGCTGCTGTTTTTCTCAGCTGCATTTCAGCCAAAGTGCACCAAAATCAACAAGTGCCATAGGAACGGCCTCACTAGCTCCAGCTGCAAACATCTGCTGATCCACTACTAGTGCAAACCAAAGGGCTTCACATCTGGGAGATTTCTGGGGAGATTCAGCTGAACAAACACACAGAGGGAATTCAGTTGTCTAGGTGTGAGCATCTGCTGCCATTTCAGGCTCCTGTGAGGTCTGGATGGTGCAGGCACAGTGGAACAGGATCTGAAAGGGTCTTCCTGTTCTCTGGAGGCCAGGCAGGGCATGTTAGGGCACCCCAAAACCTTCAGACAGCTCTGTGAGAAACCTGAATGTTGGATCCCAGAAATGTGGGATTTTAGAGCTTTCTATGTTTTCTGACACTGACCCCCAGGAGAGCACTGCTTTTGACTTGAGGCCTTGGAGAAGGCTCCAAATTGGAGTGATGGAGTTAAAGTCACGGGTGTGTAGTTAAATAGAAGTGTGTGCTTTCACATGGTGAAGGGTTTTAAATTTGAGGTTTTCATAATATAGGAATAGGTATGAGACAAGATGGAGGATTTTGGGTGGTGTCTCTTTCAGTGTTCTTCTTCATGGTTTCAGGCAGTAGTTTCTGGTTGGACAGTTAGTGCTGCACTGCGAGTCACAGGAGTTCGGTTATTGGATCAAAAGTATAAATAATGTAGATGTTAATTCTCTATTGGACTGTTTAGCTTTAAGAGACCTTGTAACTAGCTAGGTTCACCTCCATTTTGCTGGCTTCTAGCTGGTAGCTAGAAGTGTTGCAAAACTCTCTGTACTTTAGATAAGATTTAATAAACAACCAAGCCCAAATACAAGAAATTTGTCTCCTTCGTGTTTTTTAATCCTGACTCTGAGTGAAGACAGAAGAAACTTCAGACAAGCCACTAATTAAGCGTGGCAAACACCACCCATTACACCTGAATCCCAGCTGGGTGTTGAGCTGGAGAGCTCTCTAGGATCTGTTGATTCCATTTCCTGCCATAGGATCTCAGCCATGGTGCTCACAAAGGAATACAGACATGTAGACACCTGAGTTTAGGTGCCTTAGCTTTTGACCTGAATCCCACTTGATCTTAAAATATTATCTGGAGAAATACCATTTTTCTGTGCATAAATGTTATTGAAGATTTTCTGGATTGCACATATTGGGGGCAGCATTAGAGAATCCATCATATTAAAAGAAGTTATTATTAATAGGCAGAGGGGACTAAACAAAAAATAAAGCATAGACACACTGTCCTCTTGCTTTCCTTAAAGGGGTCACAGTGGTACAAAAGAACTCCTAAATTTATTGTGGATAAAGCCTAGATTTTCGAAGTCAGAGTATTCAACTTTTTATAGTTGGATTTTATGCTCACCTAAGGTGAAAGAATAAAAATCACAAGGAGTCTATTAGAAAACCTGGTCTGACCTAATTTGAATTATCCTTAGAAGGTGTTTGTTAGAAAAGATGACAATGTAAGAAACACTTTGTACTCTAGAATTGAGATCTATTATTAATACTGTTACTGATGTTCTTGTCCTGGAGTCAGAAGGGGAAGCACAGGAGAGCACTGCAATGATTTGTGCTGGTTTTGGCTGGGGTACAGTTACTTTTCTTCCCACTGGCTGCTGTAGGGCTGGGCTTTGGGGTTGTGCTGAGCACAGGGTTGATAATATCAAGATACTTTTGTTATTGCTGAGCAGGGCTTATACAGAGGGATAAAGCAGAAGAAGATCAAAGCTGAATTTCATTATTTCCAGAGGACATCTCTAAAGAGTTAGGATGGGTTGCTCTGAGAAGTGAAAAGAGCCTCTGCGACAACTTTAATATGGTGAAGAGGATGAACATGGAAACAAGAGAAGGAGCCAGAATGACCCTAAGCTCCAGGAGTTTCACATCCACCAGACTGAAGGATCAGCTTCCCCTCCTGAATCCCATGTGACACCTCTGGGCAGCAACAAACCTTTTAAGCTCATCTGTCTAGCCAAAAATGGCATCACATGGCTGAAAACAGCAAGTTTAAAGGGAAGAGAAGAAAGGAAAAGAGTAAAACCAATCTCCACTGTGACCTCAAAGACATGTAGGATTTAAGATGAAATTTTTAAGAAAAGCATAATGGAGATAAATGATATAACAAGCAGTATGGACTCATCAAAGTTAGCTCAGGAACATAATTTTTTTATAAGGCTTTCTAGATGCAGAGAGTGCAGTAGAGCTCATCTACAGTGTCTGGGAGAAAGCACTCGATTAAACAGCATCTGAGGCATTAGCTCAGATGGGAAGGGTGGAAACAAAATAAACTGCAAATGTGCTGCAGAATGAAGGGGAGATAGAAACATGCACTGCTGTAAAGGTAGGGATCACAAAGGAGGGAAATTATTACTAAAGTTATTTAAGAGACAGTTTTGACACCAATATTTTTGTTAATTACTTGGGCACAGAAAATGCTTAACAAAATCAGCTTATAGCAAAATTTAGAGGCAATGTCAATATGTAAGCAGAGAGAGAATAAAACAGAAGCTCATGATCCTGAAGACTGAGGTAAGCAGGGAGAGATAAAACTCACTAGTGTGAAATGCAAGGTAATGAATCTGGAAACCCAATAAAAATGCAGCTTTCTGATACCTGTGCACATCACCTCCTGGAAAGGACTGAGGAGTACCAGCTGACTGGAGAGTGATCAGCGTGATGAAGTTATGAAAATGAGAAATGTGGTCACAACCTCAGGAAGGGCTGTGCTGGGGAGGGTGTCTGCAGCACAGACAGGAAACACAGCACTGGTACCCCCTCACCTGAGTGCTGTTCACATCTGTAACCACCCAGGCTCAGTGACAGGCAGGGGCAGCCATGGCTGGGGGTGGACAAGGGACATTAGGACAAGAACAACTGGGAGGCAATCACATAAAAAGAGATGTGATGTCCTGCTGGTGTGGGGGTCCCAGAGAGGGGCAATAGACATTGTGGTCCCAGGGTGCCAAGCCTTGGCTCTTCTGCCAGCTCCCCCCCTGGTGAGCCTGGTGTTGCCTCACCTTGTCCTGGGGTTCTTGGCAAGCGGCTCCATCTGCTGCTGGTGAGCCAAGAGGTGCTCAGGAGAGTCCAAGTCAGCACAACATCATCCCCAGGTATCTCTTTGGACTGGGAAGGACAAGTTTCCCTCCTCTGCACAATGAGATCTGATTAGGACAGTGTCTTCCAGGGAGACAATTTCTGTTTGGGGACATTTACCCTCCAGAACGAGCCATGGGTCTCTTTGTCTCATCTCAGAGGGAAGAAGGAACCAAAGTTACAAGAAGTCTGTAGAGGAGCCAGGAGCCAACCCAAGCTCTCAAGAGAAGCACATAGTGCCTCCTCTGCAAGACTCTCCTTCCTTGGGGGGAAAAAAACCCCAAACAAACAAAAACACAATTAAAAATCACACTCACAAGCATTTGTAACAGTCATTATCCAGACTTTCTGAAACTTATCAAAATTCTGCATCTCATGCCAAAAACTGGGCAGGGATGTACTAAGAAAGAGGAAAAACATACACCTTCT
Source organism: Rhabdornis inornatus (assembly GCA_013397075.1). Classification (NCBI taxonomy): domain Eukaryota; kingdom Metazoa; phylum Chordata; class Aves; order Passeriformes; family Rhabdornithidae; genus Rhabdornis; species Rhabdornis inornatus. Next base: position 177,948 of record VWZS01009486.1, read on the forward strand.
GCTTGGATGTACTGCCACACAGCTCTATCAGGTGTAATTTAGGCTCCCATTCTTCTTCTACCACTGTTTCTACATATTAAGTTCCATTCTAATTTAACTACCCTTGTTGCAGCATTTCTTAATTCAGAACAGACGGCTCCTAGGAATGGTGCTGCCAGGGGAACACAGTGGGCTGGGGATTTTTTTTGGCACTGGCAATTGGCATCTGCAGTAAGCATGGGGAAATCCCAGTTCCCAATGCCTTGGGAAGATAATGAAGTTTGCTCAGTTCTGAGACATTGGAAGGGAACTGGAGGTGCAAAACAACTTTTACAAAAGAAAAACAGGAAACATGTTAGTTTACGTTACAGGCAGTAGACAGGAGGCTCACACACAAGCTAAACACTTATAAAGTAATTAATTTCCCATGTTAATGTTATTTATGGGCCACCCAGCAGCAGCAGAAGACTCCATCCAAGCCTGGGACCCCCTTGCTCTAGTACTGTCCAGCAGGTTACAGTAAATCATCCACACCACCTATAATCCATTACAAGAGCTCCATGAAAATTGCCCCTAGGAGCATATTTTTCTGATAGAAATTGAAATATCCATAAATCATTTGGTTTAAGCCAGCTCTGATTATTTCAGATGAGGGATGAGCCCAGACAGTTTGTTCTCTGCGCACACCTAACCTCCAGCTGCTGAGGAATGCCCTCTGGTTTGGATTTAAGGGCTCTGTGGATTTCCCTGGAGGTTCTGAATGTATTTGCTGTGCAAGGACAGTGGTTGATGCCTCTGAAACCTGTTGGACCTGCTGCAGCCTTCGAAGAATCTGTCCACATGTATCCACAATCTCCTGTGTGCAGAGTTCCTGCGTAGCACATGGACAAAGACATTTAATTTCTGATAGGAAAAGCCAGCATGGCACGTCTTGGGGTACAACCCCTTCTCAAGCATTTTGCCAAAGTATGTTAAAATACAGAGCAAGTAATGCAGGAGTTTCCAAAAGGGGACACAGAATAAATGTGCCTGAAGCACATCAGAAGTGATTAAGTCAAGATTACAGAGATGATAGAAAAACCAAGGAACATCTAACTGAAAGCTCAGCCTTGGGTTTTTTATTCTATAAGAATACAAATTTTTTCAGATTCTGTACATATCATTAATTTTTGATCTAAAGAGTTACTGGATAACATGAGCAAACTGGGAGAAAAAAAGCCAAAGGAGAGTGTTCTTGGGAAACTCAAGCCCAAGCACATTTTGTTCTTAATCCTAAAATTTAAAGCTACTAATCACTTTGGTGTTTCCCTTATAGATATCCATGTAGATTATTTGTTGAAATTTGATGTTTGCCACTTCTTTTAACAGATTTTAGTTCAGTAGCCAAAAATCAAGGTACACAGATCTCCATCTGCTTTTGGAAACTGAGTATTTTGCATAAAGACCAAAAACTTCCCACCATTCTCTCCACCTCTTTTTTTTCCAAAGCAGGTGTGGTGAATTCTCTCTTAACACAATCTTTTTTTCAGTGTCTTTTATGCTTTATATTACCCAAGGAACTTGGCAACAAGCTCATGCCACAGTGCTTTGTGCATACACCTTCTGGGCTCTTTGAATTTGAGACTGTGTCACACTAATAACTTCCAGAGAGATGGCTGGGGTTCAGACCCCCAGTACAGCTGGTTTTACTACTGAAATAACTGCTAAGAGTAGTGGTTATATTTTGTTATCCACACAAGGAACAGCAAAAAGTGGTTCCTCAGTCTCTGTCCCTGAACGTTGATGGCATCCCCCAGCCATGAACTCCATCAGCACCCTGCTAAGCCACATTCCTGTCATGTGGAGTATAGGAACACACCCAGTTACTGCTATTTCCTCCAATATTATCCAGCCTCTTGACAATATAATCCATCAGGAGAGTGGAAATAGATCATTTTTTTGGGAGCACACTGTGTTCCTGTATTTGCTTTCCTTTCTGGTTAAGCCCACTTGCTGGTCCCATTGCATTGCTGCCTGTAATTTCAATTTCCATCTTTAATCGCATTGTGCACAACTAACTCTTGCATAAAGGCTTCAACAATAGCAATATACAGTCAAATGCACATAATTGCTTCTACAAAAGGAAAAGAAATCACACCAAGGAACATAAACCTCAGCCACTGTGTACTGCAGTTTGAAATGGATTGTGCCCTATGGCTGATAATGTATTTCAGTTATAATCATTGTGAGTCTACTAAATAACTGACCAATTATTGTTCTAACAAGGCACTCATTAGTCATCTGGACAGAGATGATGTAGATGGTATGTAAAGGCTGGAAGTGCTAAGGAAAGCAGGAGAGGGAAGGATGAAGGCACAGGTGTAATAAATACAGCTGCAGCCCTTTTCCAGGACCTGGCTTTAATTAGGGAGAACAACAACCTGCCATCAGCAGTGCGTGCTCCATCCTGCTGGCTTTCTGATGAGTGCTGTGCTTTCCCAAGCCTTTAATGTGGGAGGAAAACAAATATCACAGCTCCAGAAAAGCCACTGCTGTGGCCAGCGTGACGTGGGCTCTGCCCTCCTGTCCAGGCATGCCTCAGCTGTTGGCACTTGGGCAAGTGTAGGCTGTGCTAGGAAATGAGCTCTGTGTGAATTTAGGACAGGCCATCTGAGAATCACTGCAGCATGGATGCATCCTGGAGGAAATCCCCTCATTAGGTCCTGCTTTTATTGCTTCTATTCAGGCCAGGAGCATAAAGTTTGGCATGAGGTAGAAGAGAAATCCTCTCTCTGGGGCAGCTGTGGTAGGGCAAGGCTCTGCAGCAAGCAGGTGCTGCTCTTAAGATGCCTTCAAGTAAAGGGAAATCTCTGTGCCACTGTTGTGTGGGTGACAGTGGCAGTGACACCTGAGATTGCATGGAAGCCATCGTTGGTCAATGAGGGTAAGGCTGAAAAGGGACAGAAAAGCAAGTTCCAGTGGGGCTTTTTAGAGAGGGGTGGATGGAAAGCCCTGACCTCAGCCAGGCAAGAGGGATGGAGTTTGCCTGGACTGCAGGTCCCACTGAGGCCAACACCTGGCACACCATGTGCTCACAGTGACCACTTCCAGGGGCAGAGGGAGATTGGCAGTGACACAGCCACACCTTGGCACCATCTCCACCAAGTGCAGGATGCACATGTCAGGCCATCCCAAAGGCTGTCCCAAAGCTCCCCAGGCCTGGTGAACCTGTGATTGTGGCTCAGATGAATGAAGGCTCTGTGGTGGAAACTGAGGATAGCAGAGGATTGACCACATGTGTTTCCTGACCTCAGTAATGCACCTCTGCTTGATGGTCCTGCCTCTCTCCCATTCCCAGGGCAGTGGCTCCTGTGCCAGCAGTGAAACCCATGTCCTGAAGGCACCATTAAAGGGGAAAGGTCTCCTCTGTGTAACAGCTGGCACACCAACACATTGATGTAAATGTCAAACACTCCTCTCTGGGCTTTATTTCACATGTAACAGCTCTATCTTTACAAGGGAAGGGAAGGGAAGGGAAGGGTGCAGAGGATGGATGCCCAAAGATGCAGAGCAGAGGACACTCTGCAGAGCTTTGGTATGCCCTTAAGCCTGTGTTCTCATTTTCCCCACAGAGTGACCCAGAGCTCAGCATCCCCCTTGCCAGTGGTCTTAGTCCAGATTTGCTGTTTGTGGAGTTTCTGGAGATGAAGGGTTCCACATCAGTGCAGAGTTGCCTCTAGGTGGATGATTTTTATATCACTCTTTCCTCATCACTTCAAGACATTGTCTTGGGAGTCAATCAAGCTTCTTTCCTTCCCAGTATGCCTAAGTGCTCATCTGCACCCAAGAGTTGCTCTCCTGCTGCAGCTGAGGTGAGGCTGACCTCTCACTCTGGATGCAGTTTATTCCTGCTGAAAAATCTTATTTTCTTGAAGGGAGGATAAATTCTGAGTGGTAACAAAGCACCTTTGCACACACACAGCTGCGTGAGGAACTACCAGAGTAAGGGCTACAGCACACACCAAGGTGCATGAGCAACCACTGGCTTTGTCTGTGCAGGAAAATCTGCTTCATTTCATGCAGCAGAGCCCACACCAAAGCAGTGCAGTGATTTCCATGATTTCCACAAGTACCCTGGCCACGTGCTATGACAGGACTCAGTATCTCTGACCTGGTTGCTATTGTTATCCCTGGGTGTGAGGGAGAAGGAAACTGAGGCAGAACAGGCAAAGAAGTCTCCAAAGTGCCTCAGGAGGCAGCAATAGGGTCCCTGGAGTTGTGCAATGAGCTGGGGTCACACAGCTGCCAGCAGTGGCTGCTTCAAAACAACAACAACAACAACAACCAGGCAAGGGACATAGCTTTGGCAGGAGATGGACTTGAAGAAGCCCAGGCTTTAAAAAAATTTCTTGTAAGTCCTGAATTCTCTGATTTTCATCAGCTTTTTTTCAGGTGTGGGTGTAGGGATTTCTATACCCAGAGAAGCTTAGCCCCAATGTCTGAGGTGGGGCAAACACCCAAAGGCACAAATCACAGTCACTGATGCTGGTAGCTCCGGGCCTTTTGCCTGAATATTTGTATTTCACCCACTTTGGGAGTACAAGATCTCATGGCCCAGGTGGCAAGTGAGTGTGACAGAAGAGGTGTAGACAACTGGGTTTTTTCATCACAAACCCAGTAAATGGCAGCTGCAGGACAAAAAACATCTTCACTCCTGCATCCCTCCCAAAGGCACATCTCATAAACATCTTTATGGCTCCCGTAATTATTTTACTTGCCTATAATTAATGCCCTTGTGCTCCCTGCAAGCAGGGTAAGATGTCTCTTACCACCCACAGCAATGTGGCTGTGGCTCCTGTCTAAGGCTCTGCAGAGCCACTGCCGTGGCTGGGATTTGGTGTCCCTGCCAGCAAACCCAGGAGGGCTGGTGGGATCTCAGCGATGAGCAAATGGCAACAAGCTCCCCTCAACCCATTATTTCTTGATTGACTGCATCTTTTGAAGCACTTAGCTCAGGCTGTCATCACTGGTGTGAGTGCTGGGACCTGGCCATGCCCAGAGACCTCTTTATGGTTGGCTGGAGGGGGAAATGAGGCAGAATCTGGCTGAGCCCTGCTGGAGCTGTAGCTAGCCCTGATATGTTTTTCCTTCCATTATAGAGAGTTCAGCTGGGCACATCCAGCTGTTTGTACTTAATTGACAGGAAAAAGTGACTTTGTCACCATGGAGACAGCAATGATTTGCATCTTAACTAAGCAATGACAGATGCCCTACTGATAATCTTTAGCTTTGGATACCCATTGACTTCCAGTTCCAGCATTCCCATTTATTAGCAGGTGCTTCTGAAATAAAAATTTTACCAGGTGATTAATACTTTTGCTGTGTTGATATTCTGATGGGAGCAAATATTCCTCGCTGGGGAGGTGGTCAAATACTTTGGGATAAAGAAGAGTGGGACTAGCAGGACAGGGGCCTCTTCTGTACATCATAAACCCTACTGCCCAAAGAAGGGGGATTCAGGGAGGCACAAACTGATCAGCAAAAGAATGGCCATGGAAGTATGTGACAGTGCACCACCAAACTGCCCCAAAGGGCTTCAAAGGGTGGAGAGTTGGGCACTCACAGGGAAGGCAATGCCCATAATGGATTTCCAGCCCTGGCAACATTTTTTCCTATTGTTGGATGCTGAAATTTCATTTCCACTTCCTGTCTGCTGAAGGAAAGTTGCTGCTGGCCTGTGCACATGGTACAAAACAGGGAGCCAGGAGGAAGGGTGTAAGGAGCTGGTCAGATCATTGGGCACAGAGGAACGGAGCAACCCCAGTGAGATGGAGCTAACCCAGGAGCAGAGGTGTCCCAGGGATTTGGCACAGCCTATGCTACTGTATGAACCCTGCTCTGACTGAAAACTGCTCTTGGCTCAGGGCTGTGCCACAGCCCTCTCAGAACTTCACTGCCATTATTGGAGTCAACAACCCAGCACTTACCACCTTCAGCAGCTTTATCATCCTCTTCTTGTACATGGGGCACTGGGGCAGAGAGTTTATAGACAGAGATTCTATAACTACCAGCAGTACCCACTAATTTGGAGTGCCTGAGGAGTGAAGCTGGAAAATCCAGTCAAGCTGAAAGAAACATGTTCCCAACCTGTTCTTGTTCAATGACCACAGGCTGGTTTCAGAGAGCACATGGTTCAGGGCCAAGCCAGGCAGATCAGATCTTTAGAAATGAGGCTGGTGGACCATCTTCTCCTGGTGTAGAGCATCAACTAAACACAGGGACACACAAACCCTCACAACAGGAAGTAATTTAGTCACAGGGAGGGCAGAGGTGGGTTCCTCTCTTTTAGGTGAGAATTTTCCTTGAGAGGTGTGAAAGTGAGCACCAGAGCTTCCAGAGCCTCAAGCCTTTTGGGTTTTATCCCATTGCTGGTTTGCTGACTCTAGAGAAGGAGTGAGCTTAAATCCAAGCTCATCACACTGCAGTGGGTTTCATTCACAGTTCATTCACAAATACAAGGGCTTTTTGCCATGTGAATTTGCTGGCACTTGGTATGGTCTCAGCACACATTGCCACCCTCTCTTTGGCAAAGGTCTGCAGTGCATCCTTCTCCTCTCTCTGGGCACTCATTTTTATTTAGCCCAATTCAGACAAATTTATCTTTACAACTTCTTCTCACCTGCAGAAGCCTAATCAAAGCCTCAGCAGGTGTGGTGAAAGTGAGGATAGGCAAGTAGAGACTGACAACTGCGCAGGTTATAGGAAATCCATACAGGTCAAAAATTGCTTATGGATTTTCCATCCAAATGGTTATTCCTCTGCAGGCATATTTTGGGAATACTGAATGCAGTGTTCTATCCTACAAAAGGATGGTACTCCTGCATCAGGGGCATGGATTAGGCCAAGCAAATAACAGAGCTTGGAAGGGATGAAAGTGCAGCTGATGACAGAAAATGGAGCTGCTTCCACTGTAGTGATATCTCTGCCTTTTAGGCAGAGAGTAGTGAGGGCATCTCTCCTTCTGGCACGTAAAACCAGAGTTAGCAGTCAGGTCAGGTTCCTCCCAGGAGGGTTGTCTAGCCTCCTGTGCTCCTTTGAGCTCTATGGCATGCTGAGCATCTCCCACGCTTGAAGGGCAGGAGACCCCTGCCTGAGAACACCAAGAAGTTAATTGGAAATAGCAGCCATGAAAAAGGCCTGACCTTTTCCTGACTCACAGCCCAGTGCTGGGTAGCAGAGGTCATCCAATTAATGGGGAAAAGGATGTTGGAAGAGAACGTTCAGCCTTGAAGGAGTGATGTTGTTAGTGTGCTCAGTGTCCAGCTTCACAATGAGACATCAGAGGTTCCAGCCCTCGGATGTGGAGGGTTGTCACCAGCAAGGACATGGTTCTGTGAGCGCCAGCAGCATTGCCAGAGGTTGGCCATGTTCCCAAAAGCCTGCTAAAATCATGCTCCTGGCTCCAGAGGTTTTTGCTGTTGGTGAAGTTGAACTCGGTTCCAAGGCCAGGTAAGAGGAAGATTTCACACTTGGATATTCTCCATGCTAACAGGAAGGAGAGAAGATTGTTTCAGTATCTCATGCTCTTATCACATCTAAACCCTAGCAGATTCCCTGCTCTCCAGGGACTCCACTAAATTGAAAAAGAAACTCCTCCCTTGTCACTTTTTTACAGCATTCCCAAGGTTATTCTCCAGGCTCCGGCAGACTGGATCCACAGGACTCCTTTGGGCTGCTCCAGTGGACCATGTCACCAACTCATATCCATTGGGATGTCTCTCATTTCACTGGCTAACAAAGATGTTCCTCCTCTGTTTTCTGATGAAGGAAAGCAATCACTGCTCAGTGCCACAGGATATCAGCCAGCAGTGTCACTGCTTATGCAGATCAACTCCACTCCTTTGGGTTTCTTTCTGAGAAATCATGTCAGTTTGGAACAAGGTGCTGTAAGCATTTTTTTCAGGTGCATATTAAAAGCAGGTGAATTAGGATACTGATCTTTCCTCCACACTGACTTTCTGTATAGAAATACATACTTAGAACCAGCCTGATGCCCAGGCCTGGGCTTGTCTGTGGGTGTGATGTGATATCTGAGGCTCAGGTCATTCTCCACACTGTACTCACCAGTCCTAAAAAGTCATGAGAAGTACAAGGGAGAGAAACAATTCAACTTTTTCACCTTCTACAACCTCATTAAAGTGTCAAAGACAAGGCTAATACAAGGAAATCAGATGGATCTAACTGCATGTTCTCTGGATCAGAACAGCCTTTTTCTTAGTCAGAGGTTCAAAAGAAAGCAGACAAAGCTGAAACTCAAAAAAAATATAAAGACCTGTTAACTTGGCAGTGATTTCCCCACCAGCCATTACCAGCCACTCCAGAAAATATGAAACCTGGTGTAAAAACCCTCCAAAACTCATTGGTGCTGACTCACAGCACTTAAGAGGAGCACCAGGAAAAGTGTGTACAAAAAGAAGTATTAGATGAACTAAGAGATGGAAGCAAATGAGGACAGGCAAATGGACAGCTGCTCAGGGGGCTGTGGAAAAACCAAACAGCTGGAATTTCAGATCACAGAAACATAATTGAAAAAATACTTCTTGGAGTGCTTTCTCCAAAGAGGTCTGCTATTCTCTCATCAATTTTATTTACTGTGGTCATAAAGAGTAAAATTAATGCATGTAAAAATAAAAAACAAGCAGGTATTACCAGAACAGAGCATCAGAGACATGTCAGATTTACTACAGCACCTGCTTAGCAAGCTTAAAATAAATTTTAAAAATTTGTCATATATAGTTGTCATATATTTTAAATAAGTCATCAATTACAGCTATTTGCTCTGAGAAGAAATACAAGCAAGTGTTACCAAGAGATTTACTCCCTTTGGCAAGGGTTTTACCTGCTTCTCTAACAGCAGTGTATGAGCCCTGTGTGAGGAAAGCATGGGGCATCCTCTCTTCCACTTTAAAGCAGGAGAGATATGTGTAAATAAATGCTGTAATTAAAACTGACATCTTTTTGCTTGACTGCTAACAGTGACCACAAGGATGAAAAATGACATTAGTTCCACCAGGGGCAGGGACAGCTCTCACTGTAAGAGATTAGGGAGAGCATTAAGGAGATGATGAAGTGGCTTGTAAGGTCTTTCCCAGGGATTCTGGATGGTTCCAGTGATCCACAGTGCCATTCCCAGCATGATGACTGGCACTGCTGGAGACGAGAGGTGCCAGCTTTCAGGAGAGCTGTTATTTGCAAATATTCTCCATGCCTGAGGTGCAGAGGGAAAAACTCTGTTCTCAGCCAAGGCAGAGAGGGGTGATGTGACAGTGAGAGGGTGGTGAGGACAGTTGGGTGGTTTAAAGGGACAAACAAATAATGAATTCAAATACTGTCAGTGTAGAAACTCCATTACCAAATACTCTGTGTTCACTGTAGACCTAGGGACAGGGCAAACACAGAAAAGTCAGAGGCTGCAGTTGGGTGACACACCCAGATTTTTCAGGAGTGCCTCTGGGCACTCACCTTCCATCACAACTTCCCAAGGGCTGCATAAACTTCCCCCAGGCCAGGTTCCTGGGGCCAAGGGGGTGACAGGGCACAGGAGAGGAGTCCTGTAGACTCCTGGGGAGCTCTGGAGATATGTAACCTCAGGGAAGGTGACACCAAGATGTTATGGCTGCTCAGGTGCCTGGGACATTCAGTTTTCTACCCACCAGTGCACCCTGAGCTCTGGGAGGAGTTCTGCCAGGAGAGGCAAGGTAGGGCCCTCAGCTGACCTTGTCAGTGCCCCTGGTGTCCAGGGGCATCCCCAGCATCCTGCTCAGAGCTCCTCTCCTCCAAACAGGGAGCCTGAGACACTGTCCTTGGCACCCACACTGCTGCTCATTTGCAGGGGAATTAAAAAAAAAAAAAGATGTGGTAATTTCACAACGGTGTGACATCAATCAGAATCCATAAACAGCTTCCTGAAACATCACACTTGGAAACTGTGCTGTGTCTTGGCAGTAATTAGATGCCAATGATTAATAAATTGTGGCTGATTCAGCATCTCTGGCTTTGTGGTTTGTTGTCGTTTTTTTTTTCCTTCTGCTCTTGCTGCCTCTTGAAGTGGAAATTTAGCTAATTTATTCTGGCCAACACGGCAGCATAAGAGCTTGGGTGTAACTGTTGCATTTTCTTCTGAAAGGAGGCTCAGGTGGCTCAAATCCAACACTACCTATTAAACAACCAGCTACCTTTGCTTCAAATTCTGCATGAACTTTGTGAGTGCCACCTCTCACTCGATAGACACCTCTGTGCTCTTCCTTTCCTCTGAAGTGAAACACAGAGTTTAAACTATATTTGCATACAGTCAGCTCTATGAAGGCACCCTAGAAACTGGTGAGGGCTACTCCACGAGGAGTAAAATGACATGAGTGCAGCCACCACCAGCCCACAGCTTGTAAAAATCACATTTTACTCTCCCTAAAAATTAGCTAGGAGTGCCTCAAAATACATGCTCAGCAGAGGATTGATCAAAACAACTTAATTAGAGGCGTGAAGCTATTTACACTGGCTTTTGCTTTTTAATTTAGCCTTAATTTTCATGCTTGAGAGTAACCAAGCAAAACAAAACTCACGTGGCTTCTCATAGTGGCATGGAAACTCATGTCATTAATGAAAGCAGCTCTCACCCTGTGCAGGAAAATAGCAAAGGAGATGAGGAGGAAACAGCAATCCAGGTGCTGATCCAGGTTTTGAAATGCCACAGGTGTGTGGACACCACCAGGTGCCCCTTGTTTTCTGAAGCAGTGCCTGGTCTTTGCTCCAGCACGGGGAATTCATGTCCATGCCCTTCCTGGAGATGCTCAGAGCAGGTCCCAGACCCCCAGAGACATGCCATGGTGTCCCCATTCCCTGTCCCCTACCTGTGCATGCAGCAGCAAAGGTGGCCTCTGCCACCAAGCATCTGAGTGGAGCCATGAGGGGCCCAGCAGCCCTGCCCAGACCTCGGGTGAGATTCAAGGTTGGACTTGACCTAATTCCTTATGGAAGCACATTCTGCAACCTCCCAAAATGCCTGTGCTTTACTTCTGATGGTGTTGGCTGAGAAATGGCTTTACACTAAACCAAACTTCTCCTCCTCTACCAGCAGGTTCCTCTATTGTTTGGAAGGGATGTAAAATACAGGAATATACATAAGAACATGTCATCTGGAAAAGGAGAAAACACAGAATGAAGTGTCCAGAATGACTTACAATTTCCAGACAGGTGCAAAACTTCCAGAAAGATTTTAAAACTTGACTGGTCAGTTTGTCACTGCCAGAGGCTCAGTCCACAGTGGAAGCTCCACTCAGCAGCAGCACACACCTGTGGGATATCCCACTGCTTTCACTGCCTGTGCAGCAGCAGGCTGGCTGGCACCTCTGGGGTTTACAGCCACAGAGATTTTAAAATTTGTAAATTTTTTTGATAGCTTCTATTTTCTGGCAGAAATATTCCACATTACAGCACTGGACTGAGTGTCTGGGTAACAAGGCAGGCATCAGAGCCCAGTGGGAGATGAAGGGAGAAGAGTCTCCTGAGAAGCCTGAAGGTGCATCCCACCCATCCTCACCGTGCAGCTCTGGGATAACTTGGGATGCCAGAAGAAAATTGAAAACCCCAGAGGTTTTCTTCTGCCTGCAATAAAAAAAAAGCAGAGGAAAAGATGGGTCAAGGGCCATTCCCCTCAGTGACCAATTCTTTCCAGATAAATTCAATGTAAATGAAACTATGTTGCTGGTTTGGAAAGAAGAAAGAGAAGGAAATGAGCTGGCCAGGATCCAGCTTAGCAGAGCACAGATAACAGGATATCCAAACAAGATGGCTATTCTGGTTATTCAGAATATTACAATTTTAAACTATCTGACCTTTTTTTAAGAATGGCCAAAACAGTAAAACTGGAACTGCACAAGGGCCAAACTCTCCCATTTCCTGGGACAGTTAGTCTTCCTTCCTTCCTTCCTTCCTTCCTTCCTTCCTTCCTTCCTTCCTTCCTTCCTTCCTTCCTTCCTTCCTTCCTTCCATGCTCTGAGCCTGGAGAGCAGATGGAAAGCCTGCATTTGCAGTACACAATAAATATGACTGAGAGAATTTCAGGCTGATCTAAAGAACGAAAGGAAGGCAGGAATGCAAAACTGCATGAGCATGGCACAAGAGAGCAGAGAGGGACTAATAAAGTGGAGACTGGAAACAAAATCTTATTAGACGGGCAACTTGGAGCTAGAAAAAGTCTTTGTCAATGAAATAAAGAGGCCTCGCCTCTTGTTTCAAGTGTTACCTATAAAAGGTTGCACATACAGTGGCTTTGGTTTTGTTACCAAGCCTATGTGCTCTTTCATTTTTTATTTCTGCCTCCCCATTTCATAATTTTCTTGCTTCTGAGGATGAAAAATATATGTAATCAATTTATGAATTTCTCTTGCCCTTTACTGACAACAGACTTTGTCAGAAAAATGAAAGAAAGTAACAAAAAGCAGGTTTTGAGCAACTATTTTAAGAATTCCTTCGGTTCAGGGTCTGATTAACACTTGGCAATCAAACCAGCAGGGTTTGCAAAGACCTGACTGCATGACCTGCCACTAAGAGGAAAATGCAAGCATCCTAAAAGTTTATTGGAAACACTTCCAGCTTTTCCAGGGTGGGCAGCCACCTCTCCCTGCCCCTTCCACCCCAGACCCCATTCTCAGGGAGGATGGGAAGGAGCTGGCCAGGATGTGGAGATGATCAGAGCCTGCTCTTGTGGGGGTGTCTGAAGTCACCTGGATGTGGCCCTTCACACCAAGGGCAGACTTGGAGCTTCAGCCACACCCTGAGCTGCTGAGCTCCATGTGCTTTTTGGGGCTGTGCTGTAACACCTCATCAAGCATCTGGGTCCAGAGATCCCTAAACTTCTTTTGCAAATGCCTCCTACACACTTCCTTATCACTTTAATGGTGTCACAGTTATTTAATTTAGCTCCTTGGAGTTTCATTTTCATTTTAATTTCCCCAAGGTTCTCTAACTTATTTCTTCCTTTTTACTGTCTCTATTTCAGTGTCTGCACTCAGCTCTAACCGAGGCTCTTTCTGGTCTGAGCCAAGACGTGTAGCTGGAGAGCATTGGTCTAAATCTGCTTTTTAAATTCTGCAGTTAAAGATATTGCATTATTTGAAGCAATTTTCTGGAGATTTCTTGATGGCAGAGGTTAAGGCATGAACAGCAACACGAGTGTTGTGTAGCCACTGACTCCAGGTCCAGGAGTGGTCACAGGCATGTCTGTGCAGCCATTTGTGTTAAGTTTTACAAGATCCCAGCTGCTCACCCTTGGCTGGTTTTGTTGTGACAAAGCCTGGAGGAAATGCACAAGGGGTTATGACCCAAAATATGTAGTCAATGACTCAGACCAGAAGTTTTTCTCGGGCACCACAGGGCAAACTCCAGAAACCCTGATGGATCTGAGACATTTTCTCTCTGGAAATTATTAAGCCCCAGAGAACCAAGATAATGCTAAAGCAAAATATGATCTGTTATCTTTGAAGCGTTGTTTCTAATTTAATTTTAATGATGCTTATGAGGAATGTGACGCCTGTGTGTCTGCTTTATAATTGCTGCATATTCTATCTCCAAGGCTCTAATGTCATTTTGCAGGGGTCTTGTTGATTTCCTGTTGTGTATACTACAATGCAGCTTCAGACTATTTGGTTGATTTTCTGGAAATTACAAATTATAACTTTCCTCCTCAGACATGGGTTATGTGGCAAACCTGAGTTTATTAGCTCTGTCATAAAAGGCAACAGGTTTTTTCTGCTTTAGCTGAGGCTGAATTATGGATCTGAAAGTATTAGGTCCCTTATGAAAGTGTATAAAGAAATGTTATACCAATAAGATATCCAAAATTAGTGGAAAAAATGGAGCTCTTGAGAGGTTCTGACTTTTTCGCATTCATTGTCCCAGCAGTCACATTAGCTGTACTTAATTTGAGATTGCTGGATTAATTCACCATTTTTATTTCCTGTGGGTTGCCAGGCAATCAAATCTCTCTTTTGCCATTTCATCCTGTCTTGCTCTCTGAAGGAACCAGGATCTCACAGCACATTTTTAAGAGATTATTTATTACTCCCTTCTGTTCCAGTAGCGTCTCTTTCTGGACAAGAGGACGTGCTGATTTTAGCCTTCATCTCTCCACCTCCTTGGGGCACACCAAGGATTTTATTACAACAGTTTTTTTAAAAGCACCACAAGTGTTCATTGAAAATATTTGTCAATGTTTTTGGAGGCACTTCCAACAACTATTCCATTTCCTAATTTCAGGTGCTCTTCTCGGCCTTGACTGCTGATCTCTCTCCTTACCTGTGCAGGTATAGCTACAGAAGAACCAAAGCAACATGTTAGAACTTTGCATTCAAGTTCAGATCTGAGTTTTTTGCAGCCAGGTGTTCATCTTGAAATGACATGGGAGCAGGATCACAGAATGCCAGAACTGTTAGGGTTGGGAGGGACCTCTGGAGATCATTTAGTCCAACCCCCTGCCAGGGCAGGGTCACCTGGAGCAGCTGACACAGAAACACACCAGGTGGAATGTCTCCAGAGAGGGAGACTCCATGACCTCCTTGGGCATCCTGTTCCAGATCTTCTATATTGTCTGAAATGGAATGTGGGAAGTCTTGAGCAGATGTAAGGGAAAAAAGGGTTCTTGGTGGAGATGTGAAAAAGAATCTTGACAGCACAAAGCAAACCACCAGATCCAGGTGTGTCCTGGAGCTAGGTGACCTCCAGAGGTCCCTTCCAACTGTGATCCTACACCTTCCCTGTCTTCCCTGACCAAACAAACCAGTGTGACTGACAAAACAGCACACACAAGGCAGCTGGTTTTCATTCCATAGGTACACCAGTATAATATACACCTAACACCTCTTTGTACTGGAAATGAGCTGACTAGCAGTTTTATGCCCATCAAACACCAGAAAAAAACCCTCATTGGCCCCATTTCTCACTGCTCTGTTCACACCAACATTTTCAGCTATTAGGGTTGTAATACATAACTAATGCTTTCTTATTTGGTAGCCTTATTAAACCCTGGAGACTAACTTAAGCTCCTAGTTTGTTACACTATTAAGCTTGTCATTCATTATTAGATCAGTCTGAGTTTATTGCAGCTCTGAGCTACAGACTATTAAATGCCAAAATCAGCATTTATACAACATTAAGAGAGCACAGGCCCACAGAAAGTTGGAGAAGGCAAAATTTTAGGCTGGCGCCTCATAACTCATGTTTATCAGAGAGGAAGAAGCATTCCAGCAAGAATTACAGTGACAGAGCCTGGTTCTTCATGGCCTTCCTCCCATGAGGAGGGGCTGCAGCACAGCCCAATCTGCCTTTGGGGTGATGGATGAGGTTGTGTTTACTGCCTGGGGTACCCCAGGTCCTGAGGGAGGTGGTGGCCACAGAGCAGCTGGGCTGTCTAAGGGGAGCTGGATCAGTTTCTGTCTTCTTGGCAGGAGCAGCTTCATTCTCTTTTCCTGTCTGGCTCCTGTCTGATGCAGTTTCAGATGTTAACTTTGCAACAGGAAGAAAGTTATGGCAACCAATCCAAATGACATTGTTTATGGTGAAGCTTAACCAGTCTTTCAGCTTCATCATGGTGTTGGTATCTCCTGAAGGACAGACAGGAGGTGTCCAACCAACACCCAACATTTGTTTTGTGCTTGGCAGGGTCTGGTCTGCAGATAATGTGGGCACAGAGCACTCATGTCTCTCTGCTGGTGGACTGGACCTCATTTTAGGAGGTTACTTGGTTTGTGGGCAAATAATTGGTCAGTTCTTGAATTTTTAATATGTAACTTCAAGTTTTATAACAGGAAAAGCAGTTTCTGTCTCTCTCTTGAAATACTCTTCTTTCAGGGTACATCTTCTTGCATATTTCATTTTGGATCTTACAAGTTTCTTTTCTCATCCCCTATAATTCTAAATTCTCTGATGTATTTCTCAAAAGGGTCCCGCAAAGACTGAAATCCCCACTTTTAAGGGAGCAGATACTTATGTAATACAGGTGGGGATTTTTCTCCAGAGTACACCTTTGATCTGTCATCCATATTTCATTTCCTTGTCATGACAAGGATTTCCTATTTGATGTTAATGAGGAATATTTTTCCATTCTTTTCATAAACTGTTTTTCTTTACAGTTTATCAGGATCAAAGAGCAAACATTATAGCTTCTGATCAAACATGCACTCGTTTTGTGGCTCTCATCCTCTCCTTTAATTATCTGGCCATTAACAGAACACATCTGACAGGCTCCTGGTGGGGTTTTCAGTTGCTTCATCTCCCTGTCCAGTCCTTCTGGTCATGTGATTGTCCTATTCTTTAATTTCTCTAATGGTCTGAGAAAGAGAAAAGGTATGTGAATAAATTCCTGTATGGGGGGAAGTTCCAGGTACCCTTTAGGGGGTCAAGGAGCTTCAGGAGTCTGGTAAGCCTATACAGCAGTGATTCAGCCTCTGAGTGAGCACATGAACAACAAAACCACCTTTTGTTCAGCCTCTCAGGGCTCATTCACAGCCCCATCAGCTTTTCCTGGCAGGAGGTCCCAACAGGACCATGTTGGCTGCTGACTGCATCTAAAGATCAAGTCCCTGTTTGTGAGCACTGCTTCATCCATTTCCCAGGGAATGGGACCTGGGACTTCAGTCACCCATTTTCCAATGAAGTATTGGGTGACCACATGTTTTTTTCTGTTATTTGATCAACAGGTGACATTGAAGCCTCCAGCATTTGTATTCAGAAATTCTCCTGTCAGCCCTTGTGCTCAGGTTGGAACTGAATCGACTCCCCAGGGTTTGGTTTGGTGTCTTCCCAATCTTTATTCCCAGATTGCTCTGGAATTGACAAGGCTGTACCAGATGAAGGAATGAGCCAGGCTCACATTTACCTTTCACTGGGTACCAGGAGATTTGAACAGCTGAGATACTTTTGAGACAAGTGACTCTAAATAAAAAATCAAAGCTGGGCCCATGTGGAGCTTCTCAAAACCAAAGCTGTGTGTGGAGAAACACCCTGTATTTCAACAAGACAGTTGCTAGAGGGGTTTCTCAGGTTTAGCACCACATCCAAAGGGCACTAGACATTTTGCTAACACCCAGATGACCTATGTTCAAATCCACCATGCATCTCAATGTATACGACAGCATTGTTGCCATAGATGTCAGCTGTGCAGGTTGCTGCTTTATTTCTTATTTGATGTGCAGTCTTTTTTTGTTTTCAACACCTTTTTCCTTTGGTCTGAGCTTAATGTGCCTTGTCATGAAGGGTTTTGAGAGGCCTTGGGCTCACCCTGACAGAGAACAGCTCGACCCTGTAGTGAAACATCACACTCTCAGCTTTCTATGTCAAAAACAAGAGTCCTTAAAAACACCCAGGAGCAGTTTATTGGCACAACTGCAGCTAAAGCAGCTTGTTTGGTGTTTCTTCAACCATCCTCCACGTGATTCTCTGAAACACACTTTTCCTGTTAATATTTCAGCCTATGGGGGAACCATCTCAACAAATAATTCTGGGTATTGAACACCCCTTTGCACATCTTCTCTTCAGTAGAAAGGAACCTTTCTTGACAACATGCACTACATCACTAGGCAAAGAGAAGTGCTTAACAAACATGAGCCCCTTAAATATATCTTGAGTGTTGTCCTTACTTGGAGTAACGAATTTTGTTAATGAGGAGTTTAAAACTGACTGTTCATGAATAGTTGCTGTCAGTGCCTTTAGCAATTCCTGTCACTACACTTTATTAAAAAATTTAGCACTTGAAGTCTATTTAGAACTATGCTTAGAGTTTGAACATTCAAAATCTCAGTATATAAAAACCGAGGAGAATTACAGGATTGTTAACTTTCACATACTCTCTCATTTGGCAGTCTGACTGCAAGAAAGACAACAATAAAAAAATCAGTGTTATTTGATAGTAAGTCAGCTATGTGGCAGGAGAACAGCAGGTCCAGCTGACAAAAACATCACTGTTTATTTTCTGCATTTTCCAAATAATACATTCTCTTCTAATTTTATGTCATTCTTCATGTTCCTGGCTTGAAAATGTTTACATGCAAGATCATATCCACTTCATTTCAAGGTGAGCATCTAACTATTTTTACCAACCTTAGTGACACTTTCCTACTAGGAAAATCTTTAGGCAAAAGCATTAAAAATTAAAAGGTATATACAGAAAAGAAAAGAAAAAAAAAGCTGAAAATATGACTCATATAATTAAACAACGTTACTCATTTATTTTCCCAACTGCCTCTCCAGATCATGTTGACACATTGCTCAGGGCATTTTCCCCTTGCTTGTTCCTCTCAAGTGCATGACTTTCAGAAACTTTCTAATTTTAATCACATCCTGCAATGAAGCTCTGAATGGAAAATGAGAATCTCTACAAGAGACAATGTCACTGAAAAGTGACAAGAAAGAACTGAAAGACCTTGCTGTGAAATTCAGGAGACAGAATAATTGATGTCACCAGACCCACAGAGTCCTTGCTCGTCCAGCCCATGGTTATGAAAAAAATTGGCCCACAACACACCTCAAGATGTTCTTGTGCATCCTTATGGACTTCACAGAGGTAAACGTGCTCTGAGCTGCTTCATGACCCAACAGCAGAGACTGTGAGTGCTCTGAGCTTCCCAGGCTGCCCCATCTCACTTCCACAGTGCCACTACATAACTGGGCTCCTTCCTCAAGTGACTTCAGAGCAGCTTCTTTGAGACCTTCAGCTTCTCCAGCATTGCCCATCGAGGGTAGATGTTCCTGGAGAGCACATGTTGGGTTGGACATGTCCCCAAGGGCCACATGCCTCCTGTGTGCCATGCTTATCTCTGCCTTTCCTGGGGTGACAGGCACTGGGGGGCTGCAGTGGTGGGTGTCCTGCAGGAAACCCCTGCAGCAATGAAAGGCAGAAGCTCATGTCTCTTGTTCCTGCACCATGCAGTAATCTGGATATGAAATATTAGTACAGTTGTTGAGCAGAACACATTCAGAGGTTCAGTGATGAAGGCTATCCCATGAGCCAGGCACTGGGAATTCTGCACACCAGTGTGGAGTGGAAAGATGTCAGGAAGGATTTCTGTGAGGAGACCTTGTCTGGGTGAAGGGTTTGAGCATGGGGCCCAGGGTGGAGGTGAAGGATGGAAGCAGGAAGCTGGAGCTTGGTTTTCCATTGCTGTTGGTAGGTCCATCACTAGAGGGAGGTCAAGATCTACCCTATGGTTGGTGGGGCTCCACCGCACCTCAGACTGGAATATAGCAAGGAAACTTTGATACACCATTTCTTCTTTTCCCAGAAATGTTTGGGGTCCAGCTCAGGGAAATAGTTTGGTGTTATTGTTACCATCAAACAGCACAGTCTGCATGGATGGTGCATTTTATCCATTTTATCCTCAGGATTTGGATCCATTTTAATGCCTTGAACCTGGTTCAGACTTACCAAGATTACCATTTGCCTGGTTTTATTATATTTAGAGAGGAGAATTTGGTCTGGTGTCAGGGGAGAAATATCCACAGCTGAAGTACATCTGAAGTCTACATCTGAAGTTAGGCTTCAAACACTGCATGGGGCTTTGCCACTGGGAAAACTCTGTTGTTGCTCTGCTTTAAACAAAGTACAATTCAAAATTTTATACAACGGGCTTGGATTTCTCATGGTGGTCAAGAGGATATTTACTCTTGAAAGTTTATCTTTTGCTTTCATGCCAGCAGTGAGCTGGAGAAGAGAATCTGCAGAAACTTGGTGGAGGTGTGGGCCAGGGTGGGGGGCATGGCCAGTGCTCTGCCCCTCTGCACCCTCAGCCCTGGGGACACTGGAGAGGGGCTGTAGCCCCCCCTCACAACCCTCACATCTCACCCAAAGAAGGTGTCCATATAACTGCAGTCCATTTTAACCAGAGCAGGATGACCACACCTGTACAACAGGTAACACAAGCTTTTTGTTCCTGAGCAACAAGCCAGTGGGGAAGGATCTCAGACAAAATCTCATGCCAGCTGGTTGGTTCCCTTTCCTAGGTGAGGTGCTACTTTTTCAACAGAAGCAGTAGAAGCACTGCCTAGTTTGAAGCCTATATTATTATAATTGCCAAGATATTCTGGTTGTAGAAGTTTCTTGCCAAAGTCTTCAAGCCTCTTCATCTATTTCCTGACACAATTATGTTTTCTGGCTCCTTTGTGGAGCATGTGTGTGAACTGAGTGCAGAACTGAAAGAAATGTTTGCAGCTTGTGTTTGCTGGATGTTCATGGCCTCTCCACCACATCCCTCTTCTGGGAGCAGCTGATGCAGAAACATTTGCATTGCAACCTGATGAGGCTCATCAAACTGATAGTGTAAACACGATCAGATTTACAAAACAGTTTGTGTCCAACAGCAACTGTGTCTGCTATCGCTGGAGACAGTGACAGTCACCATCAGTCATCTGGGAGAAGGGCACAGCTCATGTCTGAGCCCAGCCCTCATTCTTATGCAGCTGGTGGGATGTCTGTCCTGCTGGGATGCAGCCAAAGCTGCAGGGGAGAGGGTGCAGAGATGCCAGCCAGCCATGCTGCTCTGGTGTGGGCAGGAGAAGCAGCAGAGGATGGTGTGAGGCTGGGGCAGGAAAGCTCTGCCTTGGCCCTGTCTTCACTCCAGTGTGCCAGACACTGGGGGAGAAAAGTTATTACTGATTAGCTTCTGCATCAGATTTCAGTGCTGCAGCTGGTCTCTGCTCCCGAGTTCCCTGAGGTCTGCCCTGCCGTGCACTCAGAGCTGCTGAAGGTTTGTGTCCCTCACTTTTTCACACTTTGGCTGTTCTGTCGGTTTTTTTCCTGGTGCTGCAATATGTTTCCTGTCAGATGGGATTCACGGGCACACAGCTCTGCCTGGCAGGTGGGGTGTGCCCAAAGACCTCTGCACTGATGCTGTTGTCTCCTGCATAAAGTACCCAGGAACCCAACCCAGTGTTATCTTTTCTATCATCACCACCTAAAACTGAAGTGTTGGCTTATTAATCAATCTACTGTGCAGGATGTGTTTTCAAGGGATTTCAAAATTAAGGATTTAAAACAGTATCAGGATTCCTGCACATAGTTCCCTGCACAGTGGTTTTAAAATGCACCCTGCAAATCACACTCTTTTTGGCTCCCAACAAAATCTAATCAGTTTGTTTTGTCACAAGGTAAGTTCATCAGCCAAGGAAACTTGTGATGGGTTCATTTAGTCACAGTATTAGTTCATCTAAACACAGTCTCACTGCACACCAACCTGCTCCTGAGCCCCAAAAGGAGCCATAGAGACAACACCCATCTCCTTCCAGCCTCAGTGGGGTTCTGGAAATCCTTACTCAATATGACAGCAGCCAGTCCAGCCATCTACCTACCCCACCTGTGTGCCCTGGGCTGAACAGCTCCCCTGGGAGAAGAGCAGGTAATGCTGGGAAGGTTTATTTCAAATAGCTCCTTCATTTAATTTGCTTTTTTGGTGTGCAGAGCAAACTCTTTTGTGTTAGTTCACGGCTGGGTTCTGCCAAATATGTTGGTCATCACTGCTGTCCTGGATTTCTCAAGCTAGAAATGCTCCTGGGGCATCACTTTGACATCAGGCATGTCTCTCAGCAGAGCTCCTGGCTCTTTGGATGGTCCTTGAGGGATTTTATCTCCTTGGTCCTCCCCACAAGGCATGTGGAAAGCCAAGGTCCCCCTGCCATGGTAGTAAGTGCCTGTCTGCTTTTAGGGCTGTGGGGATCTTCAAGGTCTCTCACTTCAGGCCAGTAACACCAGAACCACATCCATGGATCTGGAGGAAGCACAAGGTGCTCCTTTGAGTCAGCCTGAGTCTCCTCTGCTGAACCAGGGAGGGATTTCCTTTCTCTGAAGACCAAACCTCCCCCCCCCTAAACCAAAGCATTGTACATTGAGTCAGGGAGGCATGAAAGAGCAGATTTGAAAAATATTTTTCAACAAAGAGAAACGCATTTATGAAGGACCTGAGTGAAGAAAAAACACCCTTAGGAACCAGTCAGAGTGAGACAGGAGCCAGCCCAGGGATGGCTCAGTTGCTGCATCCCAGTGGGACAGCTTACCATGCAGTTTGTTTCTTGTCTACATCTGCTGTCAGCCCAGGTAACCCACATCACATCACACCTGGCTTTTCTGGATGTTTAAAGATGCCCAAGGAGGTTCATGCCACTCATTTCAGAGGGATACTTGCTAGCTCAGACCTACATCAGTCTACATCAAGTAGTTGGCATGTATGGACAAAACTCCCTCGAAAATCAATTTATCACTTAAAATAAATAACAGTTTGTTTTATTAATGCTTAAAATAAATGAGAGTCAGAGGGTTGTCCACAGATTTAGCTAAGCAATAATTCCCATGGAAGTCCAACTCCAAGATTCAGTTCCTTTGAATTTTATCAGCATGTTGCTGCTACAGCAAAATTGCAGGAGCTGCTGATGGAGCAGTGCTGTACTGCTGTCAACCAAAACAAGAGTTTTAACATGCTTCTTGCTGCCCTGTTTGTAACAATCAAGTTTATACATCAAAGCTACCTAAATACTGATGTGGTCTGCCTCAAAGAAGGATACAGTTTCCTGCCTGCTTTGAAATGAAAATATAACCCAGCAGCACTATTTACTGTCATTTTAAATCTACACAGACAATGCTGCTTTATCTAGTAGGCAGGTGAGGACGAAGAACAATAGCCAGAACTAATACAGCAGCAGGGCTGTTTGCTTGTTTTTTTCCTGTGCATGCTTGAGAAGAAGCTCTTGACATCAGTCAATTGTGCTTGAAGGACATCCCAGAGAAATTAATCCTTCAATGAAATCTTGTTACCAGAAAGCCATTCTGCAACTCCTCCCTTAGAACATTTGCTCCTGCTCAGGGTCCACTTAAAGCTCATCCTTGGCCTGGTTAACCACAAATGCCATCTTTGCCCTTCTTCCACACCATGGTGCTGACAGCAAAATGCTCCTTACTGCTGTTGAAGCTGCTACCAGCACCCACCCCAGAGCCTTTCTGGCCATGCTAAGTAGAAATCCTCAAGGAACCACTTCTCTGTGGGCATCATGGGCTAAGTGCAGTTTGTGTGCAGTATTGCCTTCACTCTTTATTGACTCTCCTCAGCTCTGGCAGTGCTCAAGGCCAGGTTGGATGGGGCTTTAAACAGCCTGGTCTAGTGGATGAGGATTAGGTCATGTCTAAGGTCCCTTCCAACCCAAACAATTCTGAGATGTGATGAATCCCAACACCAGGACTGTAGAAGACACCAGACAAGTGGAAGGTACAGGTCTGTGAGCACACATGGGGCCAGAACAACTCCTCCCATGCAAGAACTGCGACTGGTTGAACTAAACCAGCAGACAGCAGGCTGTTATTTAGGGAGGTTGTTATTTATGCAGCAAGTCATTAAGCTGTGCTACACCTACAGGATGTGGTAGTCACCAGAAGATTCCAGGGGCAAGCAGGCACAAGCATGGCAGAAAACCCTGAACAGATTTTTTGACACAAAGACCCTCGTAGCTTGGGAGGGGCTCAAATCACAGATCACTGCAAGGTTGAGAGTACTTTGGGGAAGTGTCACTGGAGGTATCTCCACTGGAGATGAAGTACAGGCCTGGGGGATGCTTTGCCTGACACATTTGGTTTTCTTCTGTCACATTACAACAGCTCTTTTCTTTAAGACAAAAAGTAAAGAACTTCAGAAGTTACCAAACTGTTGCTCACCTAAATGCTGAGCAGGGCAGTCAGAGCTGCAGTTTCCTACTCAGAGACCTAAATTCTTTCTGTGTCAAACCTGAAGCACTTACGCTGCCTCTTGATTCCCTGGAGACTTCACCTGCTCTCTTATGTTTGTGGGAACCTGTCTTCTCCAGGATTGTCCTTCATTTTGATAACATGATATGCATTCCTTAATCCTAAATTTATGAGCTTGCTTTTATTACCTTAAAATATCTTCTTAATTATGGTCAAGCTATTGAGTGATTAAGGTCATGCTGTGTAAATGATATGTCTGCTCCATCCTCATGCCAACAATCACTGCATCATCTGGATGTTTTTCACCACTCACTCATATTTTCCCCTCAATTTATGACAGACTTATGATCCTACAGTAAATACATAGATCTCTCTTGGGCAAAGCAATCATTCCTGATAGGAAAATTTGTCTAATAATTCCTAACTTAAAATAGTAATTTAATATTAATATTAATTTACTTCTTTTTGAGATTAGCCAGTTCTTAATCCATTTAATGTGTTGTACTATTTTTATGCAAAGTTTTAACAAAGTTAGATCACACCTTAGGTTGAAAACCCTTTAAAAAAGCATAACTTCAGTGCATTCAATTGACCTGTATCAGCTAAACTTGTCAGCTCATTGAAGTCAATCAAAATAATTTAAGAAAGAACTATTCTCTATGTAAGCATCTTGACTGTTGACAGCATCTTTCAGCTCATAAATTCAAATCAGCTCAAATTCAGGAGAGACATGATGAGTTTCTGCTGCTGGGAAATCAGGGAGGAATACGACACCAGCTACAATTCTAATAGCATGTGGAGGTGTCAGGATTTCTCAGCAAGGTGTATCCATTTATAAAAAAATCCCTGCTTTATATAAATACAAGTAAAAAAAATAAAAATAAGTGCATAAAGATTGGAACACAGCTATCAGCAAATCTAAAGACTAGGTGATTGTATCCTGTAAAACTGCAACTTGCCATGAATAAATAGCTCAACATAATATTTTCTTAAGCAATGTGGAAAAATACTCACAAAGGACGAAAAAATGTTGTAATAAAGCACCAGAGAGGTAATTTTTACCTGTATAAGTATACCACTGGTGAGATTAGATAGGGAAACTAGAATACTGAATGCATTTAAAACTGGCAACATTTTAGAACAGATTTTTAACGATGGAATAGGTTTTAGTAAGAAACCACAGAAAGATCTGAGAAGTAAAAAAGATGCCTAACAAACATGAAAACTGAGTAGTTCCATCTGCTTTACTTCATCAGAAAATGTAAAAAATTGATTTGGTCACAGAGCATAAATACCTTTAAAGGAAGGAATTCCCCAGAAGACAGGAAACCAGAACCAGTGTCTGACAAGTACAGCCAAACAACTATCAATGAACCATAGAACACTCTATTTTTTCATGTGAAAGATGATTAGCCACCAAGGCAAACTAATTAAGGAAACCACCATACCTTGGTGGTTTTCTGAGGAGTGAGAACCATCACCACCATTTCCTGCAGCCAATGTGATAATCATGGGGATTCCAGTTCAGAAACTCGTTCTTCTACCCTTTGAGTATTCTGAAGCAAGGACCCATCTGTGCCTCCTCTCTAAATGCAATGGAGGAGTGTTATCTTGGCATCACTGGGCCTGCTAAAGCAATGCTGCCTCTTCTGGCACCTCTCACAAAGGAGCTGGGGTTTGCAGCCACCAACAGCAGAGCAATTCCAGCACTGGAGCTGCAGGAGCTGTGCAAGGGGGCTCAACAGCAAGTGAGACTCTGGGAGATGCTCACCAGGAACCCAGGCAGGACTCTGCAGCTGTGTTGGGATTCAGCAAAAGCATCTCCACAGAGGAAAATGAAACTCCTCATGCTCAAAGAACCAGGGCTGTGTCTTGCAACGCTATCTGAGGTCTTGCCAAGCCCTAGTGAGCAGCACGAGGGGATGGGTTACTGGACCCATGCACCACATGAGAAATGAGTGATGCACCTTCATGTGAGAGGCATGGCTGGTGGTTTTCATATTAGTTCCACTGAGACATATTCCCCCACCTTCTTCCCCCTCTTCTCCTTGTACCTAGTAATTCACATGGCATCCTGCCTTTTTTCTATAACAAATCCTATTATTTTTGGTATACAAAGCAAAAATGTATAGAGCTTTCAGAGATCCCTACACTGTATCTTCACAGCTGCCAAATCCACTGTCTGCAAAGCAGGTGTTATTTTTACCACATGCTCTCAAGGAAACAGCTTCCCCGAGCCATGATTTTCAAGAAAGCAGCCATAATATTTCAAATATGTGTACTATCACCATGACAAGCCTGTCAGTCAGTCTGTTTTGGGAGCAGCTTTATTTTTCCTGCATTAGCTGTGCTGTGATCAGACCTGAGAGCCTCAATGTGGCAGACACTGAGTAAAAAAAAAAAAAAAAAAAACAGTGAAACCCAATTCTTGCCAAGTTTCCTTGCATTCATCACACTCCTTTGGGAAGAGGAGCTCTCACAAAAAAACCCTGTTATTATGATTAGAAAGGCTTCATTACCATGGTAGCCCCTGCATAAGATCTTCTTCAGTGGATAGGTAAGGGAAGAAAAGGTTTTTTGCGTGGGTAGGATGGGATGTGCATGCAGGGGCACAGAACTTGTAAGGATAAAACATCAGCCTCCCTGGTGAAGTTATCTGTGCCCATCCAAAGAAAACACAGGCTGCTCCCGAAAGAAAGCATTCCTAATTTTCACCCATTTGTTCATTTTACAATTCAAAGCCTGACACAGAGGACAGCAAGTCCTGTTTCACATTGGAGTGAAACTTGAGGTCCTGCAGCAGCCAGGACTTTCCTCCTTCCACAATGGCACGAGGAGAAACATCCAGCCTGCAAATTGATGGAAAGCTGGCAAGAAAACCTGCAGCCACCTTCCAGCCTGCCCCCACTAGTCAGGAGCCCGTATCACAGAGGAAGAGGGAAACCCTAGCAGAGATTAAGATTCCTTCTCCATGCAGGCACTTTTAAAGAAAGATCCTTCCTGAAAATACCAAAAAAACAGGTTATGGATTGTTTCAGATGTTGGGAGATTGATACAGCCTCTGTTCAGAACTGAAAGGCACAATAAGCCTGTTGCTGTTCCCACTCATCCCCTGACATGTGCAGGATGTAGTAGTCCATTAATTCTGCTCATCTGCAGCATTTGTATCCAGAATTAGCAGTCCTCCCTGTTCTCTGCTGGTGTCACCTTGGAATAACCCCAGCAGTGTCACTCATCATGTAGCCAGCCAGGCAAGGATGCAACACGGGTTCGTAACACAAATATATTCGTGTTGACAGGAAGGAAAAGCTCCACTCACACTATGCAGTCTCCATGTGGGACTGGGGAATGCTGAGAGTGCTCAGCTCCGGCTGAATGGGGAAGGACACTGCCCATGGCTGATCTCACAACTCTGACAGCACACGGATTAGGGCAAAGCAGAACTCAATTAGGGGCTGCAGTAGCCCTTGTCACTCTCAAGAGAACAAACTGTGACTCTGATCCACAGTGTCTCACGGGGACCTGGCGACATGGACAGCTCACTGTGCTTGGCAATCACCTCAGTTGTGATGGAGGCTGTCAGATGTGTCAGACAACTCCCTCTGGCTGCCTGCAGGCACAGAGGAGCCGTGTTGCCCCTGCAGCAAACCACTTTTTATCCCATTAAACTCTCCCACAGCAGCTGTGCCAGAGAGCTCTCGGGCAGCGGTAAGGAATGCAGAGTAACAAACACTGCACCTCTGAGCTCAGAGCAGATGCTGTCCTGGTTTTGGCTGGGATAGAGTTAATTTTCTTCCTAATACCTGGTATAAATCTATGTTTTGGATGTAATGTGAAAATAAAGTTACTAGCACACTGATGTTTTAGCTAATGCTAAGGAGTGCTCATCCCAAACCAAGGAATTTTCAGCTCCCCATAGTCTGACAAGAGCTGGGAGGGAACAAAGCTAGGACAGCTCAGGGGAATATTCCATAGCACAGATCCTCATGCCCAGTTTATAAGCTGGAGGTGTTGGCTAGGAGCCACCAATTGCGGCTCAGGGACAGGATGGGATCAGTCAGCAGGAGTTGAGGAACTGTGCTGTGCATCCAGTTTGTCTTAGGGCTGACTCTTCTCTCTCTCTCTCTCTCCCTCTCCATTACAATTACTATTATTATTGTTGCTATTATTATAATATTATATTCTATTTGCTTTCAATTATTTACCTGTTTTTGTCTCACCCCAAGATTTTTACTTTGTTTTTCTTCCAAAAATAGTGCAAGAGAAGGGGAAGAGTGTGAGCAAACTAAATTGCCAGCTGGGGTTAAATCACAACAGATGTCTTAATGGAAAAAAAACAACTTTGGTCCTTGTATGTGGAGCACACGTTACATCACAATACGAGCAGCTGGAATGAAGATGTTCTTTGGTATCCACGTGTGTGGCTGACAAAAATGGCCTCATCAAAGCCTGCTGCATCAAAAAGCAGAATGATGACCCAGGTCACCTTTTTATTTTTGGGACACAAAACCAAGCCAAAGATGGGGGGGGCAAATGCCAAGCCACTCAATTTGGCTTCCACTCGGATTCATTTCTCTTGGCTCCAAGTAGCTGAGCACGAAATCCAGATGCGAATGTTGCCTCAGCAATCACCTCAAACTAATATTTTTACCTGTGCAGAAGCAAAGTTCAGTTTTGTGATTCAGCTTTGTGAAAAGGTTGAGTGATGAGCAGCAGAGCCAGGGAACCCCTTCCAGTGCTTTTATGGGAGCTGTGCAATGAGGGAAGACTTCACCCACCTGCCCACAGGTGGACAGGGCTGTTACCTCCCCGGCACTTCTTGACTAACATCTCCTCTTCACCTCCTCCCTGCTTCTTAATCATGTCACACCTCCTTCCAGCATGAAGAAGCAATCAATCACTGCAGCAGGAGTGTGTATTACCATCTCATTACTCCACCAAACCTACAGACTGCCTTCCCCCACCTGCCCAGCCCTCCCCAGATGGTGCCAGCATTGCATCAATGGGTGTTTTGGCACCAAGCAGGGCCAACCACAAGGACCAAAAGGAGACAAAATAGAAAACACGACCCTAGGCTGCAAAGGCACATAAATTCCAGGCAAAGACCATCGAGCAGAGCACAATATGGAGATGTCAGAAGAACTGCAGACTTGTAACAGTGGTGGGAGTTTGCACCACTTAATTAGTGGTTTGTCTCAGTCTCTTCTGCCTTCACTCAGAGCCAGGATTAAAAAATACATGAAGGAAACAGATTTTCTCATGTTTGGGATTGGCTGTTTATTAAATCTTATCAGAAACTACAGAGAGTTCGACACCACTTCCAGCTACCTGCTAGAAGCGAGGAAAATGGAGCAAGATCCTGCTGTTACAAGGTCTCTTAAAGCTAAACAGTCCAATAGAGAATTAATATCTACATTATTTATACTTTTGATCCAGTAACCAAATTTCCATGACCTTCAGTGTGACACTGACTGTCCAAGCAGAAACTACTGCCTGAAACCATGAAGAAGAAGAAGATGAACACCAAAAGGAGACACCACCCAAAATCCTCCATCTTGTCCCATACCTATTACTATATTATAAAAACCTCAAATTTAAAACCCTTCACCATGTGAAAGCACATACTTCTATTTAACTACACACCCATGATTTTAACTTCATCACTCAATTTTGGAAGCCTTCTCCAAGGCCTCAGGTCAAAAGCAGTGTTCTCGTGGGGGGTCAGTGCCAGAAAGTACAGAAAGCTCAAAATCCCAGATTTCTGGGATACAGCGAAGACTGAGGTGCCCTTGCAAAGGAGCGACGGTGAGGGCAGACAGAGGAGGTCTCTGTGAATAATCAAATTTTTTATTCTTTTCCCGCAGACCCAGATTGTCACATAATAACCCAGACAGCGGATAGCTTTATCTACCTTGTGCAGCTGGCAGGCAGAGTATGTGTAGCAACATTACCCCCTACAGTTCAACACAAGGCTCCCACCTTCTCCAAGCTCAGCACAGCGCCGGGCTTGGCTTTTATCTCAAGACACTGAGGAAACTTCTTGCTTTAGTTTGCATCTATTAAACCTGTGCGTGTGTGGGAAACTCCTGGAGGAGATAAAAGGAGCAGGCAAGTCAGCAAAGATTAATTACTGCAAATAAATCCTGGAAAAACACACTGCATTGATAGCTGAAGTGACTTCCCACTTGCACTTTCTCCTTACTTACAGATTTTTGTTCACACATTTTCTAGAAAAATGGTGGTTTTTTTTTTCCCACCTGACCTAATGTTTTCATCTGCTATTTGAGAAAGACATAAAATGTCTTATAAGATGGAAAAATAGTTGAAAAATTCAGATTTGGGAACTTTATTGAGAAAGAGGTACATCCTTATACAGAAAGTTGTCTCAAACTTTTTTTTTTTTTAATTAAGCACAAACTTTAAAAGACAAACTACAGTGTTACTGGCTGATGGGGATGATGTCCCACACTTTCTGCAAGTCTCAGGTGTTCCACTCCTGTGTCCTTGCAGCGCTTGCAGTATTCCTGAGTGGCTATTCTTGTCTTGTTTTCCTTTTTCTGTATTTTCTTAAACATGACAAAACACAATAGAGGCTTTTTATACCATAAACCTTGTGAAAACCAAAGCACCTCTAAAAGGGGATGGAAATACCTTTGAATGTTAATTGGTATTAAATTTAAGGCAATACTTCAGGCAGTGGGGCCTTTAAATGTGGATGATGCAGCACAGACACCTGACTCTAAAAGCTGAATTTTACTTTTTTGGGGGTCATTTGCACCTCAGGGTAGAAATACAGCAAAGCAATGACAGTCAGGGCACACACAGTTACCTTTGCACACCTCACAGTTCATCATTTACCACTGTAAAATGCTTGAGCTTACTTATTATCTATAAAATTGCAAGAGATTTTGGAAGGTTCAGTGCCCAGGCACCAGTCCTAGAGTGACACAAAGGTGCAGAGGGGGAGGAGGAGGAGGATGCTGAGTCTTTAACCCCTGTTCCCAAAAGCCTGCCCTGATGCCCCAGTGCTGTGCACTGGGTGCATCCCTGCCCATCCCATGGAAACCTGCACTGGTGAAGATCTTTCCTTCCCATCCTGAGCGGGTGACTCCATCATCTCACCTGAGATGGTGGAGAAGGGAAGCAGCTCTGTATAAATACACCTAGAGGTTTGTGGCAGCATCAGAGAGAAGCCAGTGTTGCATTTAGCAGTGCATCACACACAAATTGCAGCTCATACGAATAGCAAGCAAGAGGTTTCCTTAGCCAAGTGTGACAACTTCATACATACCTCCCACGAAAAACAGGTTTGGAAAATTATTAAGCAGAACCCATGAAATTGCAATCAGAAATCTGAACGCATGCTAGGTCAAGAGTAGTAAATTTAGCCCTGATCACTCTGTGGTTTCCCTTTGCTGCTATTAAAAGTGTATTTAAGAATCCCAAAGAACTCAGTTTCTGGAATGATTTCTTGTGTCCTGCCCCCATAACCATACTTAGATTCAATCAGCACAGACCAGATGACACATGTGAGCATTTTCTTGGGAGTGGAAAGCTACAGGCAAAGCCTCTGCAGACACAGCTTTTAATGGATCTTCTTAGATCACTGCAGCCCTCTGCTCGGGGCTGATTTTTGGTTTGAAAGCACCTTATCTTGACTTAGCAGCAAGGAATCAATTTTGGCTGCAGGTTGCTTTCAGCCATGGCATCAAATTCTGTGGTATTTTGTTTGGAAGGAAGGACATATTCTTTGTCTGAAACAGGAGCACATTTTCTGCAAGGTGCTGAATTTGGAGGTTCATGGGACAGATAACAGCATTTACTGTGCAAATAACACTGCTTAAAGCAAGTACTCTGTTTCAAAAAAAATATTAAGGTAATAGATCAGAATTCAAAAAGTTTAAACTCATCTTGTTTTCTCTTCCATTACAGAATCCCTGGTAGCAATGCCCAGCTGCAATTAATCTGAACATAAGGTTGCAAGGGTTCCCACGTTTCTCCATCATGCTTTTGACTTACAGAGCAGAGCAGAGCTGGAGGGAGGAGCACAGAGATAAGACCTGTAGAGGCACATCTGTGCATTCACAGATTAGTCTTTTAAGAAAGGCTGAGGGCCAAAAGAGCCAAATACTGTATCAGAAACCAGGATTCCAGTCCCAGCAGCAGTTCTGCCACTCAGGATGCAACTGTCTCACTTCCTGGATTGGGGTAAACATCAAGATATTCAAATCCCAGGAACAGCAAAAAGAAAGCTTTGAACACTTTTAATTTGGGCTTGAGGGACTTTTCCTTGGGTTTGTTGTTGTTGCTGCTATTTATACTTCATTTTCCACATAAACTGCTGCAATTCTGATTATTACCGTGATGAAGTGAAGGTGGAAATGCCAGCATCCCCCAGGGCTGACACAGAGGTTTTCACACAGCTGTTGCAAGACTGGATACCTGGACTGGGCTCTTCTGGCTCAGCACTTGAGGATCAAAAAAATTTGGATTGAACTCTGAGCGAGTTCATAATGTCCCAACAGACCGACGAGGAGCAAGCTGTTCCTCAGTGTTCAGCTGATCCTCAAATTACTGCCCTTTCCAGCCTACTTGCTTCCCTGTGCAGAGGCTGTAAGCTCTAGCAATGGTTTCTGAGCAGTGCTAGAGCATCCCAGACACCTCAGATTCATGTTACACATCAGCACTAACTCCTAATGCTAAAAATGAGGTCTTGGGGCAGCAATGACAGTAAGAAATTAGTCTTGCTACAAACCCTGACCAAAGAAATCCAAAACGGTGTTTTAAAGAAACAGAAGCTTCAAAGCTCTGAAATCCTGCTCAGCTTCACTAGACCTGCATAAAAAGAGCACAGAATCACGGATTATGCCAAAATAGAAGGGACCCACAAGGACCATCTCAGTCCAGCTCCTGGCCCTGCACAGGACACCCCAGAGCCACACCCTGTGCCTGAGAGCCTTGTCCAAACACTTCCTGAGCTCTGTCAGCCTTGGTGCTGTCACCACTGCCCTGGGGAGCCTGTTCAGTGCCCAGCCACCCTCTGGGTGAAGAACCTTTTTCTGATATCTGACCTAAATCTCCCCTGACACATCTTCATGTCATTCTCTTCAAAACCAATTTCATATGCTAAAGCAATGCCAAGTAATTATCGTAAGACAAAGCGGCACAGCTGCCTCGAGTTCCTGTGTGATCAGCATATTTTAAGGAGAGTTTTGCAGCGCTGTTTCTGGATGTTGCAATCACAGGAGAGCCCTGGGGGCCCACAGCACACCTCCTGCCTCAGCTGGGCTCCACCATCTCCTTCTCCATGTGGGAGCTCCTCACTTGCAGCAGCCTCTGGGATCCTTTGGGATCTGTTTCCTGCCTGTTCTCACTCCACCTGACATCAAGAACCCCACAGTGGCAGTTCTTCTGTAGAATATGGGCAAACAGGGTCACATTCTGCTCATGCTTGTGCTGGGGTGGGCACTTCCACCAAGGAGTACTCAAACCCAGAGCTGCAGTCATGTGGATCAACCCCCCCGGCTATAACCAGTTTTGGTGGAGCCTGAAGGCATCTGCTCAGATGTGCAGAACAGGAGGCAGCTGCCAAAGCACAGGGCTGTAGAGCCCTTTGAGAGACCCTAGGGTACCCAAGACATTTTCTTTGGGCTTTTTAATGGAACCCTATAAAAGACCTGTAATTTTCTGTGCCAACATCTGGAAGCTGGGCAAAGTACCTTAGGGCCCCTCAAATGCATGGCCAGGTTTAGGTGACCTAATTCTTCATGAAGGATGAGATTCATCTTGAAGATCAAGAGACCTGAGTCAAAGAATCTTCATGCAGGTGCTGAGGTGGGTGGGATGTCTCATTCCCACCACTGTCAGTGGACATCAGGAGTGTGACTGCACTCTCCAAATGCAGGAATCTGGTGTACTCTGAAATGCTGTAGGATGTCCCTTCTGGATTTCAGCTGGCACCCAGAAGCTCATGGTTCTCACATGGGTTATATGTGGGTGTCTCAGATATCCTGGGATGTACTGGATGGTAATAGATACCTACATAAGGACACTGGATTGAGTGCTGGATCCCCCTCATGTAACAGCACCTCAGCATTTTCCTCCTCAACACCCACACACAGACACCAAGGTGAGTGTGCCTTAATTCACAAGCCAGAGCTCATCCTGAAGTTTTTTGTTGGTCTGCAGACCACAAGTAATGTTCCTTTGCTGCTCATGTAGCTGCTTGTGCCATGATTTCCCTGCACTGTTCACACAAGCGCACAATGGGCTGCACCTTAGCCTGATGGAGGTTTCACATTGATGCAACAGGATCAGGAACATGGCCCATGCAAATAGAGAATATAAGCCTCTGACCTCTGCACCCAGGGGCAAAACAGCATTAATCACTCTAGAAATGCACATAAATTCGATACTGATGCAATGATGTCAAGTAAACAATATAGAAAAAAAGGTTAGTTTTGTTTCCTATTGTTTTGAATTTATAGAAGACATCGCACAGATCACCATAAAACACTGACAATTAATTATGCCTAAAATATGTGCTTGGAGTTTTTCAGAACCTACCTAAATACAAGAACAAAAAGGCTTTTCTTCCTCAAAACAAACATAAAATGCTATCTAGTGTTGACTCTTTGCTACTGCAGCCTCACATAACTACTTCTGAATTACAAAAAAACGAGCTGAGAAGCTTTAAGGTCTCAGCAGCACCTCATGCTCAGGATACAGGAGCTTTGTCCTGTTTCAATGTCCACTCTGAATTTCAAAGACCATATAAAGATGGCGTATTGCTGGATTTCTTCCTTGAAGAGGAAAACTGGAGCAGGGAAGTAAGACTGGGAAGAGAGATGCAGAATGAAAGGTCCAACCAGCTGCTGAGCAGACACCAGTACTGGCTTGGCTGCACTCACTCTTTTGACTTAGCACAGGATCATCTCTAGCTAGAAAACATCTATCATTGTTAATATATTCTAGCTGTGTTCATTGTAACATTGAATTGCACGAACTGTTTATATTGAAGCACTGAAATACATATTTAACAAGAAATGTCTGATTTTAAAGCAGAAGGGATTGGATGGCAATGGGCTGAAGAACTATGGGGTTCAGATCAATACTTAATATTTATCTTATGCGTTTGTTTTTAAAAAAAAAAATCCTCTTGCAAGTGTTTGTGGTTTCCATTCTGATGTCTGAGGTAATTAAAGATCAGATCCTGCCTCCACAGCCTCCTCTCTTGCAAGAGAACTCCTATATGAGGCTGCTTTTCCACCAGCAGTTTTTCTGCCCATCAGCCCAGCATTGTGGCATCTCTGCACGTACAAAAACATTTCTTCTAAATTGCCATCAGCCTTGCCTAAGACAGATCCAAACACCTCAGATGTGTCTCAGAAATGTCACTTTTATCTTCAGCAGGTGACGCCCCAACTAACAGTGTCCATGTCCTTCCCGGGGGGGGA
Source organism: Rhabdornis inornatus (assembly GCA_013397075.1). Lineage (NCBI taxonomy): Eukaryota > Metazoa > Chordata > Aves > Passeriformes > Rhabdornithidae > Rhabdornis > Rhabdornis inornatus. The sequence goes on from VWZS01009486.1 coordinate 213,132, forward strand.
GCAGAGGGAGGGAAGGGGGAGATGAGATGGCAGCAGCCATTAACATGACTGCTCACTGCTGAATTTGCTTTCTGATGCCAAATTCTCCTTTGCTGACTCTGAGACACGCCCTGCTGGTGGCACAAATAGCTGCCACTGCCCTGCCTGTGAGCTCAGAAAGGCTCACAGGATTTGGAGTTCTTAGACTAGAGAGCATCAGCTCAAGCTTTGGCCATGACACTTTTATTAATGAGTTTTTAATGTGCCTCATGGAAGTGTATTTGTTTTCAGTCAGACAACTGCAAGTAAAGGCTCAGAAACACTTTTCTTCTGAAATCCAGTTTTCTTCCTGATGTAAAGGCAGAATGGACTGTGCACAGCAGACCTTGGTCAGGTTTCTATTGCTATACTGAAGACACAAATGTGTGGTGGGAAGTGTAAACACCTGTGGGTCCAAGAGCCCTCTCCTATCCCAGAAATGGATCAGGGAAAGAGCCAGAGGATCCTAACAGAGAAAATGTCCCATTCTACAGCTGCAGGGGGGAAATATTCAAAGCTCTTGGAGAAGACCAAAGGGTTTGGGAAAAGTTCCTGGCCAACAGGAGGGAACACAGACATGCAGCAGGAGCCTGCCAGGGCACAATCTGGCCAGCCCTGGCGAGCCAGCAGCACACAGTGTCCAGCATCTCTCACTTCAGAGAATTAATTCTTCACCAGGACTTGGTGTTCTGTAAGCTTTGGGCATGGATGCCACACCACAGGCAGAGGGCAAGGATAACCCACAGACTGGGCTGGAGCTGTGGTACCAGCACAGGAGCAAAAGGGGAGGTATTGTTTCACTTCTGTCTGAAAGAAGGAAGATTAACTGGGACAACCAGGATCTATTTTGTTCCTGTGTCAGAGTGGTAAAGTGGCAGCAGCCAGTCCTCAAATTGTGATTTCACTGCTACTTGTTCCAGATTCTGGGGTCATGCAGTTCTGGACAAATGTCAGCTACTGCTAAAAAATGAGCTCCAAGATCTAGCCCCAGAATCTAGCAGAAAACAATCTTTTAAAGGGTAACCCTGAAAGGCTGGAAAACCAAAGGCAAATAAAAATTGTTCTGCAAGCCATAGCACTCATCCTCTCTTTTTTGTCTTGGTCTCCAAAGGTGAGATCCATGACATTTTAACCCTGTGGGTTGGCACTATGAGACAAAAAGCCATTGGGGCTGTGAAGGTTGGCTGGGGAAGAATGTTACAAACCCTTGCTCTGGAACCCCATTTAGCAGTTCTGGTTGAAGACATGCTCCAGCATTAGGTAAAAAGACACATTACAGTGAATGGTTATCATCTAATAAAAATACATATGATAGTCACCCCTGCATAAAAAGCCAGAAGGAGAAAAAGCCAGATCCTTCAAAGGATCCTTCACTGCCATGGCATGTTCCAGGCTCTTGGAAGTTGATGCAAAGGCAACAAACTGTCTTGTCACAGGATGTGATCTCCAACTGGGAATCCCTGGGATGAATATGGGAAAGGAAATATCCTGAGCAATAATAATACAAGCTTCACACCCCAGACACAGGCACTGCTTCAATGTGTGTGAACTGATCCCCTGGCCTGTAATTCTGTGCCTTTACAGTACAGAAAGGCACCATGGAAGAAGTCTCTTTGAGCTGCAGGCTTGCACATCTTCTAGGGGAGAGAGGCAGTGAAAATGAAGGTTGGTGCCAAGGTCTCAGTCTTCCCCTCATCAGTGTGGTGCCAGTTTCTGGTGGGTCTGTGCAGCACACAGACACTCATTCTGGTTCCCAGGGATAGAACCAAAGGATCAGAGAATTGTTAAGGTTGGAAAAGAGCTTTAAGATCAGCAAGTCCAGCCATTAACCCAGCGCTGTCTTGTTACCACTAAATCATGACCCTGAGTGCCACAGTCGCATAATTTTTGAGCGTTTCAGGGCATGGTGCATCCACCACTTCCCTCAGGAGCTTATTCCAATGCCTGACCACCTTTTCAGTGAAGAAATATTTCCTAATATCTAATCTAAACCTCACCTGGTGTAATTTGAGGCTATTTGAGATGCTTTGCAAAGAAATAGTAACCTGGAGCATGCCCATCATGGGCAAGCACTGACTTTTTTAATTCCTGAGCTTCTACTGAGTCTGTAGCACACACAGTGACTGCTGCTGGTGCAGATCCAGGTGTCACCTGGTTGATGCAGTCCAATATTCCACCTACACCAGGAGTTTTCCAGCTTAGGTCAATTAAATATATGATGTCTTTAATCAGTGAAGGTATGGTGGCAAACATGGGCCGAAGTGACCTTGGAAGATGTTCTGAATTTCCCACTGACAAGATGAACCTCTCCAGCCAACATCCTCCAGCCCTTTCCCAACTTTTGTGCTTTTTCTCCATTCATTACCTGTTCTCCTCCTTCTCTTTCATTTCTGAGAAATCCCAAAGGTCTAGCAGCAAACCTGTTGCTCCTGGGAGCTTTGCTTCTCCTGCATTTCTGCCACCAGGGAAGCTCATCCTGTTTGGATAAAAATTAAAATATTGACACATGAGATGCTCTAAAGGAACTACCTCAAATGCCTGTGGGAAGTACCCTGAGCTCAAGAGCTTTATTCTGAGAGACATTTTCTAACACTTTTAAACCCTCCCTTGCTAAGAAAAAGGTCAAAAAACCAACCTGAAAATACCTTTCTACAGAGGTAACACAGCCTGAGGGTAATTCATATCACCTTGAGACCAGAGCACAGTTCCCAACCCCCTTCACTGGGAATTAAGGTCTTTACCTGTGCCTTGGGTACCTCACTCACAGCATGTCAAGACAAAGAGAAGACACTGGGTCTGAAACAGCTCTTCCTCATCCCAGGCTGACACTGCACAATGGTGCTGAGATCCTGACTCCTCAGTTTCACAAGTCACTGTTTTTTTGCTAATTTTAGAGCATTTTAGCACCTTTCCCCCTTAGGAAACCCTTCCTTCTGACTGCTTTTTTGCTATATAATTGGTTTTTTTTAAGCTTCTCACTGATACACTGCATTGGAGGAGAACCAAAAAATGAAGCTCATTGTGGAAGGTTTAGGAGGAGGGAAAGACAACAAAGGTATGATCCTACCCAGGAATTTTCACTCCTTTATTGCCCACCCAGTCTGCAGTGGTCTGGAGGCAGAAACTGGCTGCTTACAGCTCACATCCCGCTGCTCTTTGGGTGCAGATTTTATAACGGAAAAATCCTGCAAAAAACAAAACCTTGGGAAGGCAGCTACTTACTGCAAGAGAATGAGTCACTGTGTTTACCCTGCAGACTGTCATGTGAAAGACAAGAAGCCACAAAAGGTCACAGAGGAGCTGTCTCCTTGCCACTTATTTTGTCTGTTCCCCCAACAAAGGCAAAGCCATCTGCGGTACAAGCAATGAAGCAGTGATGACCAAAAGATTTCAAAAGGACATATGAAGAGTGCCAAACACTCTGGATAAAAAAGCAGAGTGAACAAGGGGAGTCACACAGCTCTTTGTGTAACCTTTACTCTGCTGTTAAATGTGCCAGTTTATAGCAATTATGGAAAAGCCACTGATTGTATTATAAATGTAATGACATTAGCAGGACTGTCACTGTGTTTGTAGCAACAGTTGTGAAATTAATTTTTTTCTTCATTAAGGAGATCCTTATTTGCATGATTAAAATGTCAGCCCAGATAAATGCATGTGCTGGAGAATGAATCAGCGAGCAAAAATGCCACCTGCCAAGCCCAGAGAATAGGACAAATAAACAAGCAGTGAGGAGCAGCCCAAAACTTGGTCCAGCTCCCAGTGGGAGCCGTTCCATCATCCTCGGGAGCAGCAACAGCTCCAAGCGAGTGCCAGGGCCAGGGGGCTCAGCCAAGAAACTGCTCAAATGCTTGGGATTTTTGCTTTGGCCACACTCAGCTATTACAGGAGGGAAAACTAAAGCCTAATAAAAACAGTCTCTGCTGTGGTTTAGACAGTATGAAAATTTACTCCCATGAAAGAAGGCAAAATAGATGCTGGCCAAACTCACTCTTTTCCTATTATTTGCTAAATCAAAAACCCAGCCATGACCCTTCTAATGTGGCTGAGACCCATCAACTCTGCCTGCTACTGAAAATCAACAATATTTCCTATTTACCTTCAAGCTCCACTCAAATACTTCCTAAATGAGATGAATCCACACCAAAATATGTGCCTTTGTAAGAAGTTCCAGGCTCGGAAACCAACTTAGAGCTGTCCCCGAAAGTGCTGGACCCCAAAAGACAAAATTGAGAATAACTGTGTGAAGATCACTAAGTTGTTTTCATTTTTGCCTGAAGTTGAGAAGGGAAGTTGAAAAGATAACAGAGTGTCAAGGAGATAGAAGATTTTATCTGATTTAAATAGCTCCTGATCCTGCAAGAGTACTTTCACTGATAATTAATGCAAAGAGAAAAAAAAGGGATAAGGAAAAGGTACTATTTTACACCAAGTTACTCCTTTTAAAGTTCACAGACACTCTTTTTCTCTGTTTCTCAAGGAAAATTGCATGATTTGGCCTTTCATCCCTTTTAGAAAATACAACAAAGAAAGTAAATTTGGTATTTCCTTAAAATGCCAAGGAAATGTGTTTGTTATTCAAAATGCTGGGCTTTGATACAGTGAAAAAATCCAAATTGGCTTTATATTTTGTTTTATGCACTTGAAAACATTAAAAGCTGAATTGCAAAGTCATCTAGAAAAACAGAACACTTCACTCTGGAAAGGTAAGAACAAAAACCTCTGGAGGCAATGCAAAGCTGTGTCCTTGAGGAGCCATGGGCATAGCCCAAAAGAAAACTCCTTAAACCAGTGCATTTCAGTGAATTTCTATCTGAAAATTAACACCTCCTTCAAAATAACTTGTCCAACATCACCTGACCAGCCCAGCATCAGGCCATCACACCACCCTGGGGAGCAGAACTGCCCTGCAGGGTGACTCAGTGGCAGGACAGGCAGGACAGGCAGGACAGGCAGATGCCAGCTGAAGATGAGCTGCCAGCTGATCACTGATGAGCTGAGGAGGCACGAGTCCCCTGCAATCTGTATTGTCCCTTCAGCCTCCTCATTTTCCTGAGCAGATCGATACTGCTGGCATAAAATCCTTTTCCTGATCTTCTTCAGAGCAGGATATTCTCATCAATACCAGTCTATATTGTGTTTGACTTAAAAAGAACATGCTCCAAATGTACTTTAACACAGAAACCTTTTTGGTTTTAATTACTCCACTGAATCAAGTTGTTGTATGCTAGACAAATGCTAAGGATATTTCTAATATACCTCAGTCTATATGACCCATGCAAATCATCTTGAACCAGGTATCTCTTAAGATCTCATAAGAAAACTGGCTGGTTTTGTAAAAGTTAGGAAAGAACTGGAAATTTGCAGTTCTGAATACTGATTTTCATGTACGAATTTATTTATAAAAAGATAAACTTCAGTCCACCACCATGCAACACCACTCATGAGATGGAATAAAAATAAGACAGAAGGCTCTAACCAGGGGACACAAGCCACAGAATATAGCTCAGACCTCAGGCTTTCATGAGGATGAAATGCAATAGGTGGACTGGGAGGAGACAAGGGTTTTGCCAGCAACTCAGTCTTGCAGAGAATAAGATGATTCAGGGTCAGAGGCAAGATAAAAATTCTCATTTCCAGGATAACAGAGAGACTCCTGTCAGCCTCATCAGGCTTTTGTAAATGTCTGTTGCAGAAAAAGGAGTGAACAGGAAACACAAATTGCCTGTAAAACCAAGACTGACATGGCTTTATCCAAGACCTTTATCCTGTATAACTTCTGCTGCTGCCCTTGCTCTCCATGAGGAATGGGTGGGGAATGGCCAGCTTTCACAAACACATCTCCCATTGACTTGCTGCCCAGGAGCTGTACAGGTCAAACGTGACCCAATTCAGCATATTTGTGGATCATGGACAGTCTTTCCTGTAATTTCATGCAGCCTTTAGATGAGACCCTGTGCATAGGGGTGTAGCAGAGGCAAAGTAAGGTAAGAATGTTATGGGAAAAGGAAAAATGGCAATTTTTTTTCCCAGACTTTTGGATTTTCATATTGCATTTCACATACTCCCATCACTGCAGCAGAGCTCCAGCTGCTGCACCAAGAGCCTCTCCCATGGGACCCAGGGCATGGGGCTGGCACAGGGAGGGAGAGGAGGTCAGATGGAAGGTGCATGATCAGGTTTCATCCCCTGATGGAGTCACCACATCACCAAGGAGCACCATCACAAAGGAAAGCCTTTTTGGCCCAAACGTTGGATACAGAGGAAACCTTGCTCCACACAAGGCAAAGAAGAGGGACCTTTGTTCTAAATCATTCTTTACATATAGACAAGGTCTTGGCTGTGGAGCTAAACAGCCTTTCCACAAAGACTCCAGGGATTTTGGGGAGCTGTTGCCTTTCCAGGTGCATTAATTCAGTGTTACCTCTACCAGGAAGTGGCTCTCACTGAGTTCTTGTGGGGTTTTGACTGAAGCTCTGCAATGGTGCTGCCAGGGCTGAATGGAAAATACAAGAACCAGCCCATCTTGCCACATGGCCTGAAGTGCTAAACAAGAGGGCTTAGCCAGCTTCTCTGTCATCTTCTGCAATATCATGGCTTTGCACTCTGAACTCCTGCTGGGTCCAGTTTTCAACCTCTGCTTCTTCCTCTGCTTCAAGCCCTGCTGCTGCTGCTGAAACAACTGGTGCTGCAGCCAGGATCTCACTGCTTGATAAAGAGAAGTTTTTTGCCTCTGCAGGGAATAAAAAGAGCTCCAGATGTGGACTTCACCAGTGTTAGACTCTGTGCTACTTAACATCAGCACAGGGCCTCTGGAAGAGTCTACCCTCGACCTACTGAAGTGAGCTTCTCTCAGCAAAATCTGATTGCAAAACTCGCCACAGAGAGCATGAAGAAAAATTCCCGAGTCTGAGGAAAGACTACTGACAACATGAGCTCCACAAAAGGCTTGCTCTCTCTTTCCTCTGCCCTTCCCAGCAAAATTTGATTCCTGGCTTTGGATCTTGACTTTGGTGTTCCCTGCCAAAGACAACGTCTGAATCCTTGTGTGCCCTGTGGCTCCTCCTGGCATCCTGGATCACGGGCTTGCCTGCTGGAGAGACATGAGCTCATCCTCCTCTCCTGCCTTCACAATGGGATTCTGATAGCTGCAGACCAGTTTGCATCATCTTACACTGAGATGACTCTGACAGACATCCAGGGAACTGCTCTGCACTGTCAGGGACTCCAAGTCCAGTTCCCAGTTCTGCAGGATCCTGGATGTACCTTTAACCACTACCAGTTACTTTTGCCCCGAATGTTATTTTTAACAGAGTATTTCAGGATGTGAGATTTGATACTATCTTCTTCTGCTGTCATACAAAGTGGTAGGAAAGCCAACAACAAATCCTTATTACTTATTGGTTTTTAGCTAAGTTCAAATCAATTTGTATTACAGAATGCTGGACATATATTTAATTATTGCATCCTTCCTGACACCAGAGAGATGGAGGGATTTTTATTAGTATTGTGGCAGTTATGCTGAAAAGATTTGTAGCAACTTTGCAAAGGAAGGAAGAATGATGGAGTGATTGCAGGACATCAGATGGTGCAAAAGAAAGCAACGGTGCAGAATAAAAAACAATTGGTTGAATAATATAAGAAGGTTGCATAATATGAGAAGGAAAAAATGCATAATTAAACACTGAATTTGCAAGTTATTACCACTGCCAGTCTCTGGGAGGATGGGCCCAAGCTGTGAAGTTATCTGCAAAACCCCAGTGAAGTTAGATAAGGCAAAAGCAGCATCTGTCCCAGGTGTAGCCCTGCTGCCTGGGCTACCTGGAAACCCTCTGTTTCATTCACATTTCCTGTTTCTCCTGGATTCCAGTAAGTGCCTTTTCTGCATTTTAAATTGTGCACTTTGCAGTCACAGAGTTTTTCCTCCACTATAGCCACAATATGAGGCCCATGAGCACATTCTCTAAAATTAGTTACATTAGGGGAAAAAAATCTGTAATAACATACAAGCTTTCCTTGACCTTGCTGAATACTTGAATCAACATCTAATTGCTAAATGTTGCATGTTTCCCTAGAGACAAAACAAATAGGAAGAAAAGCCACTGGGTTGTGAAGGCTGGCAAAGCTATCTGCCATCTGCAGAAATTCAGCTGGGCCTCCAGCAGATAACAACAGAAGACAATGCCTTGATTTTCCTTGTTTTTCTCTCCTCTTACACAATGGAATACCTCCTCCACTTAGAACTTGGGTCCCTATTAGTCTGACTGAGGATGTATTTTCCTGGGACCTTGCTATTGTGAAATGCTGAAACCAATCTCTTCTGTGTATTTGTGGTAAAAGTCAACACCATCTCGAAATTCCAGACTAGAATAATTGCCTCTGGTGCTAAGAATGATCCTCCTGCTACTTCAACTGGAAAAAGTGTTTGCAAAGCTCGTGCTGCAAGCACACACAGTAGAGGTCAGGTATAGGTTGACTGTCTGTGATTTTGTAAAATCTCTTGAGTTTGGACTCTTTAAATGCATGAATCCCAGAGTGGAATGCAAGGCCATCTCTCACCTGGTCCATGTGTGAGGGTTGCAAGGCATGGAATGAAGGAGTGAAGGAGATCTCCACAGGAATGGCTTTGCTTTTGCATTTCAAGAACAAGCTCAGAGCCTTTTCTGTGCCTTGTGCTGGGATAGATTCAGGCAGTTCCACTCTGGAAATAGATGTCACAGCTAGAAGTACGGCCATGTGTCCCAGGGACTTCAGTGGGATTCAGCACTGTGCTGCAGGAGCCTCTCACAGGCTCCTTCCCCCATCAGGGGGTTTAGACCACTTAGATCTTCCTGCTTTGGTACAAATAAAACCCACTGCCAAAAGATTACATTAGTCCTTGGCTTCCCAGGCTGCTTCCTTCTCCATAAGTAAATGAATGGCCTCACCTCATCCACACAGCAGATGCTGCTATGACATGATGCTCATTCAGCATCCCCAGTCATGGAGCAGAGCTCCCTGATATTCACCATATGATACCACTGGTAGATACTTTCAAAGTGACTTGCTTTGCTTTTTTAATTTATGCCTCTAATTTGCTATCTAAATTTAAGCTTGTCCCCTGAATATTTCTTCTCTACAGTCAAATGCCAGTATTTAGGGCATCAATTGTTTCTAAAACAAGTGGCTAAAGTCGGGTTGATACTGTTATAATTACATGAGTTTGTATTATGCAGACTCGATTCCCTTTGTGTCATGCTCTAGACTGTGGCAGATGATAGCAATGGAGAATATGCTGCTGTATTATATCCTAAAATTTCAGTTTCCTGTTTTGGAGTGTCACATGTCTCATGTATTCCCTTTTGGTAAATCTCTGTGCTCTGGGGAACTGCTCCCTGGCCCACGTGCTAATGAGTACTTGCTATCATCAGACCCAGCAATCATCACTGACTAATCAAAACGGGTTACAGAGCAATTAAGAGGGAAATAAAGCTCTTAAGGAGAATGCTGATGGTGTTCAGAAGCAGGTCCCACTTTCCAGCTGCCACCTGGCATTGGGCTGGTAGGGGAAAACATGCAAAGCCTGTACTTCTGTCATGCCTGTCTCCCAGCCTGGGCCAGGCCAGGGACTCATCCTATCCCACAGACCTCTAGGTCTTCATTGAAGTCAGCAAACTTTAGCTGAGATTTTATCCTCCCTTTAAAGTTTTAAAGCTGTTTGGAGGATAATGGCGGAACTGAGAATTTTTTTTTTTTGCTTCCTTCCTTTCCTCACTGAGGCAGTTTTTTAGAGGTAAATCTGCCACTACACCCAGGGAAATATCATAAACAAATTAGCTAAACCCTCTATCCCAGAACTAAAAGGAATGAGGTCTCCACAATGCTTCACTGTACTATGAAGTACTTAATATCAGCCATGCATTTATTCTTACAGAAATAGCCTCTGAGCAGGGTGTTTGTTCACATGCATCTGATTTATAGAGCAGAGGGACAACCATAAGGGGTAAGATATTTGGGTAAGAGTCCCAGCTGACTGCTACACCAGCATCTCTGGGAGCAGATTCTGTGGTTCTGTTCAGACTAGGAACAGTGCTTGGGTCTTCTCTGATCAGAAACCAGCAGATGTGGTTTAAGTACAACCAGGAAAACAGGATTTCAAGTGACTTGCTCTAGGCCAGAAACTTTGGACTGAAACCTCGAGCTTTGCATATACACCACCACCAAGCAATTCTCTTCCTTCTCTTCAGCCAGGGTGAATGCATAAACCAGTATTGGATTCAAGCTGCCCTGTGGCTCAAGCAAGTTCTGTGCCTGTAGCTGGAAGCCAGCCCTGCCTGTGCCCCCACTCTGGCAGCTCTCACCAGGAACCTGCCTGTGTCTTGAGACAAAGAACATGGGTTTAATATGCACAGGACACATGGCATGATTCATCCTTCCACACTGACCTACACAGTCATTTCTGCCAGAGTGGGATGGAAACAAAGCACTTCTGACTTCCTAAATTGGGGGTAAGGGCCAGCTTCTTTCTCAGCTCTGACTGCGAGTGCATGCGACGAGGCAGGGCCAGGCAGAGGCACATGGGCATCCACACACAGCATCCTTCCCCTTGTCTGCTGCTCTAAACTGCAGAGAATTTCCCTGGATTTGAAGTCAAAATGCCAGTGTTTAAAAGAGAAAAGCAGAGGAGCAGCTTAAAGCCATAACAGCACAGCAGAGAGAGGACCCTCTGTTGGAGGAACAGCAGTGCTGGAGGGCACCACTGGAAGCAGAGCTTTGTGAGGATGCTGGCAGAAGCACTCCCATCACATATGACACTGTCAAGGCTTCCAGCCTCCTGTTTAATGAGGGTTATGTTTCTTCCATAGGCTATATCTACATGGAGAATTTTCTGAAATCTCACTGAAGTTCCACCAGCACCAGCAGCAGTGGTGCTTCGTTACTAATCCTGCTTGAGCAAAGTTATACAAAAATATGGAATGGTCAGAGGAACTAAAGCATACTCTGTTTTATTAAACCAATGCTTTTTATTAGATATTCCTGGTGGGAAAAAGGCTAAAAGCTGTAAGAGACAAAAAGTCATCAATGAAACCTATTAAACTAATGAATCCAAGTTTAGCCTCTGTATAAACTGGCTGAAGTGAGGAATGTCAGTCTCTGTCTATTCTAGGCAGCCAAGTAGAAGGAAAAACCTTAGAAAGATATAAAAACACATGAGGACTTTGCTGAAGAAGGCTGTCCCCATACCAACAGAGGTAGTGTGGAGTGGCATTTTGAATGGAGAAGCTGCTCCCACAAGGTGCCAAAAATCCCTCAAGTCCTGCTCTACAGCATTAAGCCTGGTGTGCCAGAGTCACAACCTGGGAAAACAGTGGAAAGCTTCCTGATTTATTGGTGTGCTGGCAGACAGGGCAGAGGGCCAAGTGATGGAAAGCAGACAGTCCTGCAGCAAGATGCTGAGTCCCAGACAGAATCCAAATAGGGTGAACACGTGGAGAAGAGATTCATCACTGCCAGTAGCTGATTATTGATCATGTCCTCTAAGAGTATTCAATGCTGCCACATTGCACAGGGACAACACTGATGGAGCAACATCACTCCACTGTGCAGTGGTGCTGCTGCTTGAGGGGTGAGGCAGCTCTGCCCAGCACACTGTCACACTCTGCATGTGGGACAGCACCGGGGCCACAGCAAACCCTCACATCTGGCACATTGCTCTCCTTGAAAGCTGAAAGGGTAAAAGGTTTGATTTTATGATTTACAGCTAGGAGCTTTCTGGCCACCAGCTTGTCTGTAAGGTGATAGTTTTAACTCTCTGCCTTTTTAGCTGATTGCTGCTGGCATGTTTTAAATGTGTGCATTAAGAAAACTTCCCCTGTTCAGGCTGCAGCTCTTTCCCAAACTGGAAAAACAATCTCTAAAATCTTCTCATGGAGTCCTTTCCCTGAATATGATTCAAAATGAGCAAACAGTTGTAGTTTTACCAGAGAAGGAGCAAAATTCCTGCAAGTAACAACTTATTGGCAGTATTAAATGTGCTTCAGCACTGGCAGCACTGCTCTGCTAACAGCACCAGGCTCTGCAAATGACTACACTGGAGTAAAAGTTATCACCACTCTGAAATGAGAATTAAATGGGGCCGCTCTAGCAAATGTCAAGTTAATGTGATGTTGGGAAATATGCTCCAACTGATATGCCAAGCCCTCCTCTCCCCATGTGAAATCCCCTTTTTAATATGTATTTCACCCAGGTTGAGCAGAGATCACACCTCCCTGCGGGTGAGCAGCACCTGCCTCTCCCTGAGAGCCCTGTGCCACACTGCCAGACATGGGATTGCTTTCATCCATATGTGGTGCCAGGAGAAAGAGGTTTAGTGGGATTTTGCTGAATATGTCATATTTTCCTCTCAAAAGATCCACTTACTTAGTGATTTTCACTTCTCCTCAACTTTTGCATAACTTGCTTTTTCTAAAGTTAGCAAGGAAGCTTGGCCCATGGCTTAACTCTTTCCACCCCCTTTCCACCCCTCAACCAAATGTGTGAGATAAAGGTTCATGAAGCTAAAGTAGTGGATGCCCCATCCCCGGAAGTGCTCAAGGCCAGGCTGGATGGGGCTCAGAACAACCTGGTCTAGGGGAAGGTGTCCCTGCCCATGGCAGGGGGTTGGAACTGGATGATCTTTAAGGTCCCTTCCAACCCCAAACCATTCTGTGGTTCTGTGATTCTAGGTTTTAACATCAGTACAAACACAACGGCACTCATCTTGTTTTGACAGCTGAGTTGCAATGGATTTTAACAAACAACCTAGGATACTTCTTCTAAGGGTTTTCTATATGCTTAAAAGCATATTGCAAGAAATAAAATAATCTTAGAGCTAACAAATCAATAAGAAGTAATTGAAACCACACCAGCTCTCACCGTGCATATGCAGAAACCAGAAGCATTTGCCTGCATCCATGCAACTGAAAGATGCTGTGTGACTTATTCCAGGGTTTTCACTTTTAAATGACCATGATAAATGGTGCCAGTGAAAAACAGGGCAAAGGACTGTGGAGAACTTTGGGATGTGTCAGGAATATAGCTTGAGTCTTCTGACTGATTTAAAAAATCTTAAGCAACACAGACAGCAATTACAGCTGTGCTAGAAACTTCATTCTGATACCAGAAGAAATCTGCGGTACAAATAACATTTTTGAAAGCTTGTCAAATCATTTTCTTAGTTTTTAATTAGCTTCTGCAAGAGGTTGTGGCTTAGAGCTTGGAATAGAGAGCTAGGAGCAACAACATCCAAAGTCTATTCCCAGCTGTGGAAGTGACAGGAGAGGTGGCTCCGGGCCACTGGCTGCAGCCCCCCTGCCCAAATTCCACAACTGTAAAATGGGTAAAATCACACTTACTGCTCAGGGACAGTGTGAGATCTAATTAGAAGTTTGCAAGGAGCCCACTGCTCTTCCAATGAATTGTGTGGGGGAAATGAACAGTATTATCATATGGGTAATGAGCTCTCACAAGACAGGGACTCCTTTGTTCAAAGAAACCAGCTTTTGCAGCAGCAGCCAGGATCCAGCCGAAGTTTATTAGAGAAATATAAGTGTTGTTCATCTCTGTGTAACTGAGAATGTATTGCTTTATATTAGGAGGATTTATCTGCAACATATTGCATTCCTCAGAGTTTTTACCTTTAGGGAATGACTTAGGAATAACTCCTTAATGCCTAGTTTTGTAATGAAAATTAACTTTAGCTATCTTATGAATTGTTTATCTTAAGGCTGCACAATCAGTCATTATAAAAGTCTAGTGTTATTCAAAAGACTGAAGAATCTCAGGTGAGTAGATGAATATTGAAAAGATACCAGGGACATTCTGCTTTTCTGATTCTGTCCCACTTATGTGCCCATTTCTCATATGAAGAAGAACAAGAGTGTAATTGTATTGCAACTTATTATTGTCTTACAGAAGAAGCAATTACTATATGTATACAAAAAGATCATTAAATATTTCCACTGGTAACCATGAATCATGCCAGAAATATATTACCATCATACTGTATTTTCATTACATTCCCCAGAAGAAACTTGGTCAACAATTAATTCCAGCAACAGCATAAGGAAATAGCAAATAGAATAAAATTTTTTTTGGTCATCCTTACTTGCAGGCTGAAATGAAAAATGATGTGACAAGAAGCAAAAAGATTGGAACTTGTTAGTTAGCAGAATAATCTATGCAGAGTTGAGTGATTATAGGGGTGCAGCCACCTGAGTGAAATGTGGGGCTGTGTTGGTGCAGCAATGAGTCCCTGCAGGCTGAAAAGGTGAAGCAATCAGCCCAACCCTCTGGTTCTCACTGCTGGGAAAGAAAATAAACACTGGCATCCCTTCTCCCACCCACACATTGCCACGAGTACCAGCAGTTCAAGGCAAAAGCCCCAACAGCTCCAGCACTTGGGATAGAGCCCTGCGTGCTCACAGTCCTGACTAGGACACAGATGTCCCTGAAATATTTGGGGGTGGTAGTAAATGATTCTGTCACTCACTGCTTTGTTTCTCTCCATTTAAAACTGTATTTTCCCTATTTTTCATGCCTTCACCAGTGATGACAGGAAATACCAACAGGTTTTCTGTGTAACAAGAGGCTACACGCAGCATTCCTACACCATCCCAGCCATAAGAGCAAATTGCACACACAGTGCCAATGTATGACATTTATGAATTATGTATGAACTTTATATTGCCACAGGGCCATGGCAGCCACCAAACCAGCAACATCAGCCTCGTGCCCTTCCTGCAGCACCTTGCATCACCTCGCTGCACTGGACTGCCCTGTCTGCCCACTCCTGCAGCCTCTGCCCACACGGCTCCACCACTGTGACCACGGACAGCAGGGAGGCTGGAAAGAAACCACTGTGGCCATGGAGAGGCTGGAAAGCAGCCACACTCTGCCTCAATTCCTTTCCCAGGCAGGCAGAGCATCTTGTCTTCCCAGAAAAGTGAAGAACAAAATGTCTGTGGGGTCAGCGGCTGCACCAGATGAGTGGGAGTGGGAATGGGAGGCAAAGGGAGTCCCTAATTCCAAGGTGGGTGGTAGAGTAAAAGAGGAGAGAATGGCACCAGAGAAGAAACCCCTGAGCCTCAGAAGGAGAGGAGGATCATGAACAGACCCATAATAATGTCATATGCTACAGCATCCAAGAAGCAGCAATGTCTCCCAGGCCCAACCTGCCAGAGAGGGCTGCTCTGGCTCAGGGGAGAGGCAAAGAGCAGGAGAGGCACTCAGGACATTTAGGAGAGAAGCTAATCGTAGTTTATCAGTGGAGACTTTTAATTATTACACCCAGTGACAATACCCACTTGGTTGCAAGATGTCAATCTCTACCACTTTTGTAGTAGAGAATGGTAAAACACTACATATTTTCTCCTCTGAAATGTTAAGCTTTGTAACTCTTATAGCCAGATTACTTAACAAAAAACTGCAGGCAGTTATGAAATAGGTATAAAACAGTGTGCCAGGACACCTGAGGTTCCACATTAATCAAAGACAACTCAGAACGATGATAGCACCAGAGCCATCGAGTGAGCTTTGCTTGCAGCTCAAGACACACACGGCAGCAAAGTCTTCTCTTTCCACTGTTTATTTCCAGCTGTTTTCCAGTTTGCCGTAACTATAAAGCTTGTGGCCTTTCTCTGCTCTTCCAGGTTATGTAATCACTCCAACATAACAATTAACATGAGGCCAGTTTTGCATCAGCATTTCAGCAGAGCTCAGATGTGATCTTCCTTATTTTTCATGTGTGTGTGTGTTTACACCTGAATTCAGCACCTGCAATGACTGCAGCCCTCTGGCAGTGTGTTTACCTTGTGTCTATCTGGTGTATATAACATGCACACCTGATGGAGGGACAACTTGCCTGGATTGCTCCTTTAGTCTTCTTTTGGAAGGAATCACAAGACAGTCAGAGGGAAGTCAGCTTGACGCCACTGTGATGGCAAAATCTGCCACTGCAATGTGAATAGCACATCACTGGCTAGTCAGTGGAACACCTTTCTAAGTGAGTTGTAGAAACTGGAGGTGAAAAGTTCTGGATTTACCTCCTATTTTTATCATTCACCCATGAAAAGTGTCCTGTTTGTCCCAAAATTAAAGGTAGCAATACCCACTTAGTGTAGCAGAGAATGCAGCACAACTCTCCAGTATGACCAATGCTTAAATTTCATGTAATCTTGTTTAAATTCAGATCAACATAATGGGATCTATTCCAGATTAACACAGGCATAAGCACAGAACTGGAGCTTAAGATGACGGCCTCAGGGTCCTTCTTTCTGGATCTCTACAGCTGGTCTACACCTCAATCTGGAAGATGTGACAAAAGTCACCTACATAGCCAAAAAAAGTTTCCTCTTTGCGAGCAGTTACTGCAAACACTTCAGCAGGCAAATATTGGGTAATCCCTATGACTCTGCTGATGTTCTGGCACATCTCTGCTTGGAAAACAGACAAGTCAGCATCAGAATGATTTCTGCTCTAACAAAAAAAAAAAAAAGAAAAAGAAAAAAAAACTAAACAAAAAAAACCCAGATTATTTGCAGAACAGTTCTTGTAACAAATGTTTTAAAGAAAAGGTTAGCAAGTCAAGAGATGAAAATGTGAGAAAATTCTTTTACAGCATTTTCTAGCATTCCAGTTAGTCTGCTTTTGAAATTTAATGGTATTCATCCCTGGAGATCTTCCTTACTACA
The DNA here is from genome assembly GCA_013397075.1 of Rhabdornis inornatus. Classification (NCBI taxonomy): domain Eukaryota; kingdom Metazoa; phylum Chordata; class Aves; order Passeriformes; family Rhabdornithidae; genus Rhabdornis; species Rhabdornis inornatus. The sequence continues at coordinate 229,859 of VWZS01009486.1, forward strand.
TTCTAGATCTTGAGAAATACATATGTTCTGTTACTAATAATTTTTGCCTTTCCTTGAACTTCCAGCCTCTGTTTTTCTGGCATTAATCATGTCCTCACACAATGTTTACCTGGTGCTTTTTTTCATTACATATTTTTGGGACAGTCTGGGACACCCACTGTCTGTTCTTCTAATCTGATGCAACTGCTTGTGGTGTTCAGAGAACTCACCACGGTGAGTGCTGACGACAGCCACCCTAGATCAAATCAATGCTCCTGCCACTCCAGGGGTGACATTGGCCAAAGGGCTAAGAACAGCACAAGCTTGCATGGTTTGCCCTCTGGAATATTTTCCCAGCTTCTAACAACATCTGGTTTAGGAATTTCAGGAGTAGAAATGTTGTTTTCCTATTTAGGGTGTATGTTTCTTCTAGCAATTTGTTTTAGCCTTTTCTCACTCCTTATAAAGAACACACTGCAATAGATTTTAGCTTCCAGATTCTGGGGTAGAAAACTAAAACAAGTAATATTTTTATTATTATGTAAGTGGAGTCTCATCATCTGTTATTTCATGCCTACTGAAAAGAACAAGACTAAGCTTAATTATATTCAGATTTACAGAAAGCAGTTGGGTTCTTCAGGTTTGGATACTGGTGATTCAGTAGACAGCTTCTTCCCCTGAGTCATTAAAAACATTGCCTCAGCATGTGAATATTGCTGGAAGTATCAGCCTTAACACTGAATTAAAACACAAAGTTCTCAGCACTTTGAGACATTGAAAAATAACTAATCCAGCTGGAGTGTTACCAGCTTTAATCTCCTTGGCCTGCACTGCTGAACTGATCTTATTGATGGTCACTTAAATGCTCAGGTTTTGTCCTCAGCTGCCACATGGACCTGCCCTGTTTGGTGACTGCACTGTTCCATCCAAGGGAAGCCATTTATGAGGAAGCTCTACAGAGCTGTACTTGCAGACAAATCACTGTGCTCATTAAGACCTCACTCCATGCTCAGTTTTATGACTTCAGCACCGGCTCTAATTACTGAATGGATTGAACAAGGTAAGCACTCTAGCAACCTGTTATTAACATTACCTGAAAACACAGCTGAGTCTGGCTATTAGAGGTGTGACCAACTTTGTTACAGAAAAAAAATCTAAATGAGAGCAACTCCTCCCCCTCTCTCCAGTCTCACCTGACCTCTGCTGATCTGTCACACCCTTAAAATTTTTAGCTGAGGAAGATGAAACTATAGAGGAAACCATGAGTTATATGTGATTCAGTACCAGGTCAGTAGGACAAAAGGAGGGTGTCCAGGTACCTTTAGTAGTGTGCTCTGCACAGAAACTCCTCATTTCTGTCACCACACAGCCCATGCTCACCAGTTAGCCTTGGAGTTGTTTCTGTCAATGGAAAACACATCTTTATGAGCCCATCCTCTCCTGCTAGTAAGTGATTGACATAAAAGCTGCTGCAAAGCTGGCAGGAAACGAGTTTGCTCAGCCAGGACTTGCAGTGTCACTGACCATGAGCACTCTCACTGCAGTGGTGTCAGCCCAGCAAGAGCCAATAAAATGCTGCTGCCACGGGCATTTGATTCCTGCAAAAATAGGTCATCCAGGAATACAGGCTGCCAGAAGCACACACGGGCAAGTAAACAACTTGTGGATGTGCGTAGCAGAGTGAAGAAATATCCTGAGAACCAGGGCCAGTTATTCAGTGGGACAAATAACCCTGCTACCCCAGGACTCCAGTTGCTAGACTGAAGTCAATGTGAATATGACCAATGACCTCAATACAGGACTGGACTACTGGGACTTAATTCTGCAAGCCATCGAGCACTCACGTACACTGCTGAGAGTGCTGGCCTTCCTGAGGAAGCTCAGAAGTTTGGAAGAGTCTGAAATTAAAGAAAAACAAACCTGCTAGTGCAGGTACTTAGTGAAAATGAAAGGCCCGCAAAGACAAGGATGCAATACATGAGTTAATTACTTCTCACCTCGTTTCAACAGAAACATAAATTACTGGTTTGACGAATTGCAAGATTGCAAGAGCACAGCTAAAGATGAGATAACATCTCTATTCAGAATCTCTTTGGAATAATGAAAGATAGAGATAACAAGGCAAATAAAAATCTGCAATGTTTTTTTTTCCAATTAAACAAAACAAATTAGATCCTTTTTGTTGATATCACTTTAACATGGAGTCTATTATTTAAGGACCTAAACGTTTAAAATCTAGCTGATGACCTGCATTAAGACCTAAACTCATCACATTCTAATTATTTAAAATAAATACAAGTTCAAGCAGTCCATGTTTGCTGCTGAAGGTGAAAAGGAAAACCTTTTGCTGGGAAACACATGAAACAAAATCTTGCTGTAGCCATGACAAGGTTTTGGAAAGAGCAGCCTTGCTACAAGCACAGTGCATCAATCTCCCCCAGGTCTGTACTAACTAAATTAAACTATCTAGTAACAAACTAGTTTATCTAAAGTTGGAAATCTCTCTTCTGCTGATGGTCTAAGGAGCAAAGATTGTTTCCTCAGCTTCTGACAGCTGAGGGGCTGCCACCATTGGTACTGGAGCATAAATAAACTCAGTTTATGCCAAGTCATTGTGGAAAGAAGTGTTGTATATCTGCTGCTGCAGGAGCTGGCCATGGCAGCTGACTCCACCTCGCTGCCACAGCCCACAGAGGCTGTGGAGAGCCTCCACACAGCTGTGAGTGACACAGATAATCTGCTGATGAGCTGGAGGCAGCCCTGGAACTGACAGATGTGCACGTAGCACTGCTGGGATCAATAAAGTCTTCTGGTGCAAAGTCAACTCTGCACGTGGGGAATGAACTGAGGTCAGTGCATCCCCAGCCTGGTTAATCCACAAGCCAGACCAGCCATGCGTAGATAACTGAGAATTGATTTCCCCATTGAAGTGACAGACAAATGACTACAGGCTCTCTGTTCAGTTTATGATCTGCCAGGAAAAGTATATCTTCTAATTATTTATTATCAGTCATAAAGAATTATTTATATTTTTGTTAGGGAAAAAAAAAGCAACCCACAAAAGTAACAAACACAAGAGATAATGAAGTGGCCTGTTTGGGACATGGCTTCTTGTTTGCTGATTTGAAAAGCAAAGCAGTGCTACTGTGACAGATAAAGAAGCCTGAGCTGCCTCTCAGAATAACATATCCAGCATAACTTGACACAGATTAATAGGTAAGCAGAGAAAAGTGAATTTACACCAGCTTTGAATCCTCCCTCTTTCAGTCTTCTCAGGAGATGAAATAGTATCTGGTGGCATTATCAGATGGACTAAATGAGGAAAGGAATAGGAAATAAGTTTGGAAAAACTATGGCTCAGGCAGTTTAGGGAAAAAAAAATTGTGCTTACCAGCAGACTAGGTCACTAGTGACATTGATACTGATACTAGGGTTTGTTGTATTTGCTCTTGGTCTTTAGTTATATGTTGAAAACCTGTTGCATGGAACTGTGGACCAAGGAAGAAGAGAAGTTTTATATGTGTTAGTTTGGAATAAAATACCCAATTCTGGGGGTTGTTCTCCTGAGCAGTTGAGTCAGCGATCTGTCCCTAACAGCTGTCCAGAGGAAGATAAAGCTTTGTTTGTCTTCCTTGAGGTACTACACAACAAACTGTAAAGCAACTGCAGGAGACAAATCAAACAGGATTTTGGCTATTGGGACCAAATCTTTGTAAAAGACCTAATCTATAAATTTTATACCTCAGTAAAAATACAGGTTTTCCCAAAAGAGAGGATTGATCAACCATGCAATTGTGGGTTTGCACTCAACACACCCTAAGCTCATCCATTCAGGTCAGTATCAGTCTGGGCAGTAAAAAAGCCATTGCAGCCGCTTTGCCAAGCATCATCACCTCAAGCCTAGGTCCAAATTATTTTATTAATGCTTGGTTTAAGCAGAAGATCCTCTCACCCAGTCATTTCTCTAGGGCAAAAGGCCAACCATGCTTCCACTGGTCATAAATACTCCCTGTTCCTGCACCACTGCCAGTCGTTGTTCCATGCTGCAGAGCAGCCTTTCCAAAAGATTGAGTAAAGTTGTTTGACGGACAGTATTACAGAAAATTAAGTTTTTAATTATTTTTCAGCCAGTCTATATCTGTTCCTGAGGAATGGTTTATTGCAAAAGCAATGACACGCTTCACTGCTTGGGAAGAGTTAAAGACAAGCTGCTGTGCAAGTCTGCTCCTCACGAGGAGTGTGTGTGCCAAACCACCCTCTCCCAAGCCTTGTTCTCTCTATTCCCCTGGGAAAGACATTGATGGACACACTGCACCTTCAACATGAAACAACAGCAGGCTTTATTTCTGCAGAGAATCCAGATACGTTATGCAGGCAAGAACATTTAAGACATGCTACTAATCCTTACATTATTTATTATAGGGCTACATCAGTTGAATTAAAATTGAGTTGAATTATCTGTAAAATGTACAGTTAGTCTAGACTAAAACATTCATACCAGATAGAGGAAGACTTTAAAACAAAATGTAGATTTCCTTTTTCATTCAGCAGAACTTTTCATGAATGAATCTTGGTAGAAACCCAAGTCTTTGCTTTTCCCATTGACATTTATTGGTAAAGAGTATTTCCTAACACATAGCTAAATGTTAATGACCTCTCTGAGCAAATTAGGTTGTGGACTTTACACATGATTGAAAAGTTCAAGTGCAAATTTACCTTTTTCTTGTGGGGAAAGTCATTGGGCAGTTTCTGACTGGCTGCCAGTCCTAACACCAGACATTTGTGACAGAATTTCTCCTGTGAATGGACAACACTTTGCTCTAGAAAAGGATCCAGGCAGGTGAGAAGATGCACAAAATGACACATTCCTTCCCCAACCTCATGAAAGCTTCTCTGGTACATTAATGAGTCTTCAGTAGCATCCCAAGACCAAACAACAGAACAAGTTCTTCCTGTCCAGCTCAGATAAGCATTTACAGTACAGCCAAGGAAATACATATGTAATTTGGGCTAGAAAGCTTTGTCCAAACTTCAAGCAAAGCCAGATGGAATTATTCAGAAAATATGGTGTTGGGCTGATAAAGGTCTGATGGAGAGTGAGAAATGTCCTGGGATAATCACACAGAGATCACCAGTTTCACTAAATGCAGGACCCAGAGAACAGCAAGACTTGAAGGAGGAAGTAATTTCCACGGGCGGCTGCCAGAAGATGAGACTGGGTGTCATGGTACTGTGATTACAGTTTGTTTATACACAAGGAACAGGAAAAGCACTGCAAGAGAAACAGAACTGGTAATCACAACATCACAAGGAAGACTGTATATATCTGGTTTGCTCACCAGTATCAAAGTGGGGAAGTAATACAGTTTTTTGCCTGTTTTCTTAATGAAAGGGGATTTATTCAGCCTTGCTATCTTGACTAATATTCACTTTCCTATTTGTCCCATACATTTCAAACCACAGGATAATTTTAAACATTTTTACAGCTGGATAAAGGTCACTATGAAATAAAGTTCAAGATGTTTTCAGAATGAAGACAGCAGGGAAAAACACAGAATCATTTGTGCTGTTTTCATGAATTCCAGTTACGAGTGACTGAGGGAAATACTCAACATGAGCTTACAAGAATCCACAACAGCACTTGAAAAGATGCCAACAACATGAAAAATTATAGTCAGTTTGCCATTAGTTGACAACAAAACAGGGTTGAAGGAGCTCATAGGAAACCACTGAGCAGATCCCTGGTGGAATGGCTGGGTGGTGAGCTCAGTGAGATACGCTTTCCATGCAGGGAGGGCAGAACAGGCAGTGGCACAACTGACCTCAGCAGGCTCCACACCTCTCTAGATGCTTTTCCTCACCCACCACACTGTTCATAGGGATGGATGAGAGGGATTAGACAAGAGAATGGATGCAGCCAAAACTGCAAGGCAACCTGTGCTGCCTGGGTCACGGCATCCTGCTTCCCAGAACGATGACACAGGGAGATCCATGAGCACGCTGCAGGGACTGGCAATGGCATTAACTCTGCAGGAGCAGAGACAGGGCTGAATACCTGGCCAATGAATGCTTGCTCAGAGGCAACCTGAGCTTCAACACTCACTTCACAAAGGCAGACAAAAATCTGTGACTTGCAGTAAAGGACAGGGAGGAGGGGAGGAGTGTTTGGTTGCACTCTGGTAATCAAAGGGTTTTGCACCACAGCTGGTATCAGTGAACCCAGTGGAACTAATGACTAAGCAATATACCAGGTGGTGTAAGAGCATCAGAGCTTAGCCTTATGGAGGTGAAACTAAATTATCCTTACTGGTTTTTTGAAGACAAGAGTAAATAGTTGAACCTTGAAGAAATATAGTGAGAATTTCAAACAAGACAAATAATTGTTAATAAAATAAAACCTTCATATACTAAAGTTTTTTCTTAGTCCTACAGACCAAGTATGTGTGAAGCAATGGCTCTATGAGACTGTGCAAGTCTTTCAAGACTAGCCAGGGTAAAGCCATTCCCAATAAGGTCCAGGCTGTGACAGCTACAGATAAACAGAAGCTGAACTAGTTTCACCTCAACTAGTGGAGTTCAATTTCCCTTCTCCTTATGTCACAAGCATTTTTAACAAACAACCTTTGTTCAAAGAAAGGTTCAATTACTAACAGCCTCTTCAATGGTAAATCTTTAGAATCTGTTCATATGCGTGTGGGTATTTATAGTGTACTTTGGAGCTAATGATAACATATGCAATAGTCAGCCCATAAGGTTTATGCAAGGTATTTATTTTACATATACAAACACACCTTCCATGAGCACCCCAAGCTTGCAATTTTCAAAACACCTTTAGATATTTGGACCTACTAATGCTCACTTAGACAATTTCTACATCTGTGGAAAATTCATCCTAGATATCCAAAGGTACACTTGTAAATAAATACCATTTTATTAACAGGGCTAGTCCCAGTGGAAGTCCAACAGTTTTGAACTTGAATCAGTGAATAAGACAGAGTGAATAACCTCTTCATGGTTGTAATCATGTTAGAAAATATAGTCCATCTGTAATTAGATGCAAATATGGCCATGACAGTTAAATTAAATCCACTTTATATGGTCTGACCATAAGAAATATCCTCGTACTTATCAATTTTATTTAAGCCTTTACATTGTTGGGCTGTTGTAAAAGGCCCTTTATGTCAACAGGAGTCCAGCCCTCTTTGTCTTCTGTACATGCAAGTATAGCATTGCAAATATTTACCCAATTAGACAGTTAGCTCCACCCAAGAACGAACAAACAAAAACAGCTGCTCATAGCATTCCAGAGAAACAACACAGCACAAGAACAAAGATTTCAGCATGCAAACACAGGCAATCAGCTAACCATGGAACAGCAAAACTAGCAGATTCTTAAAGGTTAAAAATTAGGGGCAAGTTCTCTTTGATGGCCAGAAATCTTCATGCTGCTGATTCAGACATAGGGGAAGTTGTCTGGCTGATTTTTCCAGCTGAGAGTCCTCCAGTGCATGTGAGAAAATTAAATACATACTCAGTTGAATAGATGCCCAGGCTGGCTGATGAGAATAGCTTCTCAGATGGGATCCATAGACTTTCTGGCTTCTCAGGCAGGACACAGAGCCATTCATCTAGAGATGTTTTGTATTGGTTTCTTCTGTTTTCTCTGACAGGGTTATTGGATTTTATTCCTGGTGTTTTTTCTCTCTTGCCGGACGTGGGACATTATTAACCAGTAACACCCAAGAGGTTAATGCCTGTCTGCCCTGAGATCTTTCTGCAATCACAGTTTCCAGCCTCTGCAACAGACCTGAAGGCACCAACCTCATCTTTACAAATGTCACAAGCACCTGACTTTGTGAGGCAATTCCCAAACAAACCAGGACAAACAGTGAAACCTGGGTGAGTGCTGCACCAACAAACCATTCTGTATGATAACAGGGTAGACCTCACAGCTTGAATATATCCTTCCTTCCCTCTAAATAAAGAAAGCAGAAGCTTTTGCTATAGTCAGAGGACAGAAATGAGCACCTCCCAAGGCCAGCCCAGACAAACTGGGACCTCAGCAACCTCTGGAGGTAATTTCCCCCTGCTTTCTCCAAGGGCAACCAAAAGCAACAGCTACTAACTTCAGCACCATTACAGGCATTAATCTGAGCAGAGTGGGCACATGCATGATCCTGAACCAAGGATATTGTTACCTGATCTGTTCTGAACTTCTTCATCACTGTGCATAAGCAACATCCCAAAATATGCCCGAATAAGCAAGTGAAGCTGGCAGAGTCCAGCTCAGATCATTAACAAGGTTATGTCTGCCTATCACTTGATTTGATCTGTTAGTAGTACCTGTAAAAACAGTAAAATTTACAGTGGTGCATTTGAAGCTGCTGTGTAAGGCCCAATCCTGCAGTGCAATGATTGCAAGAATGATATTAGTGTATAGCTAGAACAACTTAGCTCTTAATTCGTCCTTTGAGTTTGCATGCAAGTGGCCTAATCTCATTATTGCAAGTGTGTCTTTTTATGAGTAAAAGCTGAAGGGTTTGGCTTTACATAAATACACTTTTCAGCATAACGTAGCTTCAGCAGTTTCTAAAGTATCACTCCAGGCAAAGTTGTAGGCTTCCCATATGCTGCACATTTTTAACTTAAAGTTCAGCTTGGCAATCTGAAACCACGTCTGACAGCAAATTTTTTCACAGTGAGCTGCATGAGAGCACTGATGTAATCACTGACATGGGAATCTTAATATTTTCCTGAAAAGTAGCAATATTTACAGTACTAATCATGAAGCAACATGTAAGCCACACTTCCACAACACATTATGCACTAGCATACGTGCATGTTCTCTCTCTGATGCTTTTCCTTTGCACTGGTCTTCCTGGTTGTATGGGGAACTTTACACTGGAAAGCTTTTCCCATTATCCTGCTCAAACTCAAGACAGCTCTCTGAATATATATCTCAACAGAATGATGGGGGTGGGAAATCATAGGTAGGTTAGCTCCACATTTTCACATTTTCAGGATGGTAGCCTGAAAGAGGCACTGGCAGTACTTGGGCACCTCCACTGACCTCTTTCATGTAGTCATAATGTTGTCCTTGCAGACATTTTAAAGGCCTCTTTTTTTTTTTCTTTTTTTTTTTTTTTTAAGTAGTGTGAATTGGGCAGAATCATTCTATGTGAAAAGCTCTGGAGGAAAGTGTTTTCCATATGAGAGGAACAGCTCTAAAGCCCTTGGCCCTTGTGCTCCTGAGTTGAAGGGGCATGAGGATGTACAGGCATAACTAGAGTGTGTGATACTGAGTCTATTCCTGGTAGCCACAGCTCTGCTATTTATAGTTATTGCCATGGTAAGGATGGGAAAGCAAGGGGCAGAGCCAAGGATTTCTGATGTGATTTAGACCTTGACCATCTCATCAGACATTGAGGTTGCAGCCAGCTCTCCTAGGTGGGAACAGTCCTTCTGCCCAACAAAATGAGGAGAGTTTGGAAAATGAGGATGCTGCAGAGCTCCTTCCTGCCCTCTGGAACTACTCATTCCAAGCTGAGTACCCACAGTGTCACTGCATGTCTCTCCCACTGCAACACAATGAAATCTAAAACTTGAAGTAAGCTGGAGTACCACCTTTGTGGAGGTTTCATGTTTAACCCTACAAACTAGCATATGAACCCCAGAAGCATCTTCCTCAGGCACATATGGCAAGAGTAACTGGGAGGGTTGCCTACCTTAGAGGAAAAGTGCTGGAATTAAGTGTCATAAGAAGAAGAATGTAAAAGGAAGACAGTTCACAATGCAATCCTTTTTATCCTATGTGGGAATGACCAAATCCAGAGCCACCAAACAAGTGGAAATCATTTAATCTTACATCAACTATGGACATGTTTGCCTGAACACACACCTTGGAGGTGCATTTTTGCAAAGGACTGATGTTATGTAAGGATTGGTGACAGAAATGTATCTAGTTTTCTTCTTTATACAAGCAATATTTCCATCAAGAAATAAATGCATTTAAAAGAAAATGTTCTTGTTTGGTGGTTTATCATGATATTTGCTTATTTCACCCATTTAGCCTTTAGTCTTTAGTCTATCATGACTTGGACTACTATAATAAGACACAGGCCACCCCCTCAGATGACACTTGACTAGCTACTCATGTAAAAAGGCATTACAGTCAATATTTTTGCCCTCAAGGAAACCCGGTCCATAGTGCCCTGCTTTTTTATGTCACAGCTAATGTTAAAAAAAAAAAAAGAAAAGTAAAAAAAAGATGGAAGCATCACTTCTAATCAGTATCTTTAAAGGTGTGGACATAATATAAATAAATGTATAAATGCAAATATAGAAAGATTAGTATATCAACAATTTTAACCACACCTGAATAGAACAGCTTGCCTCAGTAATGACTCTCATGCCAGCCTCACAAACCTACTGTCATCACCAAAGAAGTAACTTTTCCAGCAATATAATCAACAAACAGTATTTTTTCATAATGAAGTTTAGATTAAATCACCATTTTGAATACCAAGTATGAACTCACTGAACTTTCTGCTACATAAATATGTATAACTGTGATGATGAATGAAGTCAAAAGTGAGGCAAAGACACTGCCTTTGTGTCAGGACAGAGGTTCATTGACAGGGAGTCAGTGCTCACAGCTGCATGTGGGATGTTGGCTGGCTAATTATATGATAGTTGTTACATGGATTTATAGACATTTGAAGACTGCAGCCTGCATAGAATTGTTCTTTCTGTTTTGTTCTGGTAAAAGAAAAAGCAGCTAGAGAAACATCGGCAACTAAACAAAAAACCTTCAATTAACATTTGTCATATGCCCACTACAATATTAACTACACAAAGACAGGGCTTTGTTCAGATATCTTAGGGTTTAATTTCCATGTTCAAACTCCAACTATCATTCCTCACCCTCAGATTATGTAAAAGCAGCCAAGTTTTTAAGCTCTGCTCACTGTAGATGACTCACGTTATTATACACTAACCACCAACACACTTTGTTTTTCCTCTTTGTTTTACACGCCTGAAGTGTTCTGGCTGCAGTTTGCCCTGTTCAGAGCTTGTACGTTCTGCATCCTGCCTATCATACCCTGTAATCACTCCCTGTCCTTCTCCTTTCAGCTTTTAATGAGCTGCTGCACTGTGCCTTGGGCAATCTCACAGAACTACCCTGCAGAACTCAGCACACACCATTTACCTCTCAGGTGTTCTGACCTCTGAAAAAGAACCAGGACATCAAGTGATGTCCTCCAGGGTCCTCACTGGGACCAATGATATTTAATGTCTTCATTACTGACAAACACAAAGGGATTTGGGGCAGCTTCAGCAAGTTTACAGATGACACTGAGCTGAGTGGTGCAGTGGCCACACCTGAAGGACCTGGATGAACTTGAGAGGTGGCCCACAGGAATCTCCTGTGGTTTAACAAAGCCAAGTGCAAGGTGCTGCGTCTGGGTTGGGGCCCCGCCAGCAAAAATCCAGGCTGGAGGAGAAACAGATCCAGAGGGACTTGGGGGGTGCTGGTGGATGAGAAGCTGGACATGAGCTGGCCATGTGTACTCACACCCATGTCCTGGGCTGCATCCAAAGCACCGAGGGGAGCAGGGAGAGGGAGGGGATTCTGTCTCTCTGTTCTGGTGACACCCCACCTGCAGTGCTGCATCCAGCTCTGGGGACCCCAACACAGGAAGGACATCAACCTGGAGGAGGCCACCAAGATGATCAGAGGGATGGAGCACCTCTCTTACAAGGAAAGGCTGAGAGAATTGGAATTGCTCAGCCTGCAAAAGAGAAGTCTTCAAGGTGACCTAATTTTGACCTGCCAGTACCTGAAGGGAGCCCACAAGAAAAATAGAGAGAGACTTCTTATAAGAGCCTGGAGTGACAGGACAAGAGGGAATGGCTTCACCCTGAGAGTAGGTTTAGATTAGATATCAGGAAGAAATTCTTTATTGTGAATGTGGTGTGACACTGGCACAGGTTCTCAAGGGAATTTGTGGATGTCCCATGCCTGGAAGTGTTCAAGGACAGGTTGGATGGAGCTCTGAGCAACCTGGTCTAGTGGAAGGTGTCCCTGCCCATGGCAGGGGGGGTTGGAAAAAGATGATCTTTAAGGTTCCTTCCAACCCATGGCATTCTATGATCCTGTGATCTGCAGGCTTTGCTGCAGGCTCCTGAGAATTCACACAACTACCCTGGAGACCTCTGATAAAGCAAAGAACTCAGGATGACAGACTGCTGCTGATGTTGAAAGATTTTTTTGAACTCTTGTACGTAAGGTTGGCATGGGGAATCAAACAATGACTGTCATTAAATCCTTTTATGGAGACACAGGAGATTAAGGCTGAGCATATGACTGGGAAGGTTTCTATTCTCTGTATCAATAGGAGAAACTCTTGAAGGTGAATAAAGTAAAAAAAAATCTCCAGTGAAGCAGAGGGAGAGGAGTTTTACACATAAAACATGCCTTGCTCTGTGATTCTCCACCACTGCCTTTTCAGCTTTTATCAGCAGACAGCTCGTATTTTGATCTGGTTTAAGTAGGGAGAAAAATAAATTGTCCAAGTATCCTAAGCTTCCCACATAAGAGGCCCATGAGACAGTCCTCGTGAGGCAAGCACATTGTCAGATTCCAGAACATCACAGAGTTTAATACAGAAAGTGTGAAAGAACAGGTGAAATTATTTATTTATGTAATGAGTAGCAATGCTGAGTACTTAGAGATTCTGCTGCCTTTGCTAAGGGATGAGATAAAAATAACAATGTCATTAATCTTACAAAGACATGTGAGCTCTTCTTTCCAGAAATAACTGTTAAGCATAAAATTTCAGGCATTAATCAAAGCATGCTGAGGCCTAACCTTCTTTAGGATTCCAAAAAGAAACGTAAAGCAACAGGACTGTAAAGCAACATGAACAAAAGGGGCATTTAACCTTTATTCTAAGTGGGTAACTTCAGGGAAAATATGCTCAGGGACAGGTTATTGACTAATGTAGATTTGCACTGATTCAGCTGGTTTTAGCAAAGCTGCAGCAAGTTTTACCCTCTCAGAAGTTGGTCTCTGCTGCCTGAAAGAAACCAGGAAGAAAGAAGGGCACCACTACAAGATATCATGAATATGAAAAAAATATGTATAAAATATTCAAATAAAATATTCTGCAGGAAGTAGCAAAAGAGACATACCCATGAGGAAAGGAAAAACACAGGATGAAAAAATGCTTAAGAGTTTCTTTCAGGAAGGAAAACTAGCAGATGCAGCACAAGGGAATGTAAACTCTGTCCAAACACTGAGAATATGGGCAAGATTCAGGGGGAGAATTTAAATACAGAAAGATATTTTTTCAAATAAAGTAGAGATGCAGCACAAGCAAGGATGAATTATATTTGTTTCCCATAGGCCAAGTCCAGGAAGAGATTTCCTACAAAGATGAATCATTTTATCTCAGATGCACAGTCCTGTTGATAAATCTCAAATTGATTCACCAAGAAAGAGTATTTCCCAGGGAATGAGTTCTAGCCTTTATTTAGAGCTGCCCAAGGTGTTGCTTAGTGGTCTGGGGATGCAGATAAATTGTCTGTGTCAATTCAAAGCTCATACAGAGCTGCCATGAGAGAAAATATTATGTCTGCATGTGATTTCCAGAAACAGTTCAAACATTTCTGCAGAGGAACCCATAAAATACTGACAATATATTAAGGCTGTTTTCTCTCAAAATAGTTGACTCAAACTTTTTGTGCAGATCCAACTGGGTCAGAAAAAACTCAAAAACAAATGAAGAAAGAGAAATCTATGAATTCTTTAAAGAATCTGAAAGAAGAATCTAAACAATTTCAGCTTATGAAACCAAAACCAAAAGCTGTTTGAGCACAATAAATAGCAATGGAAACTGAGTATTTACAATTCCACATACAAAAGACATATATACCTTGGTTCAGCAGTAAAGTCTGCAAGACATTACTGGGGTGATCCCAGCTGGTATTAAGAGAAAAATACTGGGCTCATGTGTCACTTCCAAACGTGGCACTAACAATCTGCCCAGTGCATTTTGCAAAGGCGCTTTCCTCAGCAGGATCAGCTATGCTAACTCTTTCCATCCCAGCTAGAAATGAGCAGCGACCAGAAGGGATAGCCATATTCCAAGTTAATTTTTTCTTCATTATATACAGAGAAGACCTGCCTCTTTCCATATCTTTAACTGATATATTTTATTTGGTATGTTTAACACATCAATAAAAGACAACTGGAATCATCACTGAACCACCACTGAACGCTGATCTGGACCATCGTTCTGCCCATCACAGGCATGGCTAGCAGCTATTCTTAAATCCTCAGTGCCATCACTTGGGAAGCCCTTGGGTCCTATATTCCTTCCAGGTGTAATGATGGCACACCTCATGTGAAATGAAGATCTGCTGGCTCCAGTGAGGTCAGCTCCTAAACTAGAAGCCCAGCTATTCTTGCTGCATACACCAGCCTGTCGTGTCCTGGAGGACCAGCATCCTAAAGAAGAAGCCTGGGAGCTGAGTCCTGCTCTGTGTAGTCATCTTTGGTGCTGAACTCTACCATAATGTACAGCTCACACTTCACCATCCTGACAGGCCTCTTCCCAAACCCTTGCAGAGTCCAGAGGGTGAACTTGTATTTAACTGTTTTTTTGATATTTTAGTCTGGGAGGATTGTGACCTGAGCTTTGCCAGTGCTGGCAGAGCAGCTGCTCAGGCTGTCAGGGAGCAGACAGGAGCCTGGGATCCTCCAGTCACCCCACGGCCGGTCGCTGACACAGCATCTGCCGTTGGCACCATCATCTTATGGAGTCACGGGCTTGGCAGGATCCCCTTACAGCATTTTAGAATGATGACAGAGACCACCGATCCCTTTGCCTTCAGGAGACGCCACAGCAGATGCCTTAACCTTCCCTTTACTAACTGCCATCTCCCAAAGGGACACCAGCAGCCTGGGCAAGCACGCAAGGGTTGGGCTGCAAAGGCCACCGACATGTGGCCTTAAGATGAGACTGGGGAGATTCAAATTGGATAGTAAAAAACATTTAAATAAATAAATAAATAAATAAATAAATAAATAATCGCTTTTAGGGAGGCCAGGCATTGGGATAGGTTGCCCAGGGAGGTGGTGAGGTCACCCTGGAGGTCTTCAAGAGGCATCTAGACCTGGCGCTGGGTGATGTGGCTTACTGATTTAAGGGCTGCAGTGGTGGCACTGGGTCGACAGCTGGACCCGATGACCTTAAAGGTCTCTTCCAACCTTGACCCTCCTCCGATTCTCTGANCGGGCCCGGCGCTGCCTGCGGCCGCGGGTAGGTCGGAGGCGGGTAACGTGACATCCGCGGCTCGGGGTTTATAAACCTTACCCGGGGCGCGGGCCGGCGGCGCGCAGCCGGTAGGGAGGCGGCGGAGCCGAGGTGAGCGGGACCCGCGCCCCGGATGCCCGGGGGACAGAAGGACGCGCCCGGCTAGGGGAGCGAACCCCGTGCCCGCGGGGGTCCGTGTCCTCCCGCGGGGACGAGGCGGCGCAGCCCCGGGGTGGCTCGGCTGAGTCGGGTCACGCCGCATCCCCCGGCGCCTCCGGAGCCCGGTGGGTGCTGGAGGAGGCGGCGGTGTGTGTCAGTGCAGGGGACGCGCCGGCCCGACCCGTTGCTCGGGGCTTTACTAGCGTGTGCCTGTGTGTGTGTTCCAGGACTCCGGAGAAGCCGATGCCCAGGTTGGAGAGCTGCGCCTGGAGCTGTTCCTGCACGGCCAGAGGAAGGCACAGGAGCCAGCTGGGGGACACGGCGGCGGAGTTGGCCGCCAAGGTGGGCGAGATGCTGAGCTCCTCCGTGTCGAGCCCCTCGCTGGCGCTGGTGGGGCGCGGAGCTCGCAGCCCCAGCACCTCCAGCGCCAGCAGCACCATCAGCACCGCCAGCAGCACCAGCAGCACCTTGAACTGGAGTCAGCACCTGGTGCAGAGGAGCGTGGTGCTCTTCGTCGTGGGTGCTTTCATGGCCCTGGTGCTGAACTTGCTGCAGATTCAGCGGAATGTGACTTTGTTCCCTGACGAAGTGATTTCTACTCTCTTCTCCTCCGCCTGGTGGGTGCCCCCGTGCTGCGGCACAGCAGCAGGTGAGTCGCTGGCCTCCACGAGTGATTTTTGTTTTTTCCTCATCCTCTCGTGGAGGAAGAGAGGCGTTGGGGCTGAGTGCGTGACCCGTATGCGTGGGAACCCCGCACTTCCATCACCCAGCGAGTGATGCGAACTCGGGCTTTTGGGAGGATGCGCGCCCAGATTTATCCCCGCGCCAGAGCTGCCCGTGCGGTCCCGCGTGTGCGAGCGCTGTTGTTGAGCCGGTGCGCTCTGCACTCGGGTAGAGCGGGGGATTTTCCTGGGCTAGCAGCGCGGGTGCGGGGCCCGGGGCGCGGGGTGACCGCGGGGTTCCCGCGCGTCCCCGGTGCCCCCGCCCCGCGCGGCCGGGGGGAGGCGTGTCGGCCCCGCCCCCCGCCGCCCATTGGCTGCCGCCAAACTGGTGAGTGGCGAGCGACGCTCGCCATTGGCTGCGCCCGCGACAGGCCACGGGCTGGGCCACAACAAGGAAGTCACGTGCGGCCGTGCGCGCGGCCCTGTCATGTCACCGGCCCGGGCACTGTCACTGGCCTGCCACCATCCCGGCTCCCGGCCAGGTCACCGGCCCGGGCAGTGTCACTGGCTTGTCACCGGCTCAGCCGCCGGCCCTGTCACCAGCCTGGCACCTGGCACCATCTTGACCCCTGTCACCGGCCTGTGCCCTATCACGGGCCTGGCACTTGGCACCATCCTGACCCCCACCCCTGTCACCCACCTGGGCCCTGCCCGCTGCCCCTTGCCCACTGCCCCTGTCAGCTGTCTTCTTGCTGCCCCTTGCACCTGTCACCTGTCTGTCCCTGTCACCTGCCTGCCCCTTGCCTGCTGCCCCCATCACCTGCTTGCTCTCAGCACCTTGCCTGCTGCTCCTGTCACCTAATGGTGCCCTGTCTCCTGCCCCTGTCACCTTCCTGGTCCCTGCCCACTGCCCCTGCCTGTCCCTTGACCCTGCCCAGCCCTGCCCGCTGCTGGGCAAATACCACAGTAGGCTCAGGCCACAGTGTGGTTGTCACAGCAGCTGGCACATACCTCGTCCCTCATCATTCATAACCCCCCCAGTCTGTATCTAGACAGAAACAAGGTTTTGGTGAACGATTGGAGGATTAAAAAGGAGTTAAATTTTAGGAAATAAACCCACTGTAATAGTTTTTAATTTGCATTGGAAGTGCTTCAAACAACTCCTGCCTGTTTTTGTTTAATGCAGTTATGTGATTTCTGTTTGATCACACAGTGAAGGGGATATGAATGATAAGCCATAAACTTGAATGAATAATGAGCTGTGTAATAAAAAGGATGGCCTGGGATATTCTCCAGTGAGAGTTCTCATAGTCCTGTCACAGTTGAATTAAACTTTGGAATTTAGCTGTTATCATAAGCCAAAAGTCCTGGTAGCTGGCATGAGAGTAATGAAGCTGTTTCAGAACACATCTGTCTTGGAATAATGTGTTCTGTAGCTACTTAACATAGAATTTATTACTCTTAGGAGTTTAAGGGATAAAAAGAAGAAGAGAGGAGGAAAGGAAATTAATAAACACAGAAGTTGCACTCAGTAAAAGCAGCATGTCTAACCCTGGGGACAACATAGGGAGTTGCAGTCTTTAGAAGAATGGAACTCTGGTGTTTGTGCTAGCAACTGAGCTAACACTAGCCTGTGTTTTTCTTCTGCAACCAACTTTCAGACTGATAAGGCTGAAAAATGCTTTATGGAGATAAAAACTTTGCCTGGTTAATTGTACAAGTAGTTATTTTTCCCTGATATAAATAGACTGATGGCAGCTGCTTGTTTAAGTTCAGTTCTGCTTCTGTTTGGTATCAAAATTCATCTGACATGGACAGGAGCACTGGGCTGACTTACAGCCCAGCAGAAGGAGAGGAAGCAGCTCTGCTAATAAACTTTTAAGTCCAGGCAAATATTTAATTCAGGGCCTGATTCACAGCTGATGAATCATGTTCATAAAGCTGTCAGCCCTGCACGTGAGCAATGAACACAGATTCCACTCCTCACAAAGCTTTTATTATGCTTTGCTTTTATTGGTACAGGCATTTGCTCAGGATGTCAGATGACAAATCTCTTTAAACAAAAGGAGCTTCAAGTCAGATACCTTAACAATGCAATGTATATTTAAATGTTCAAAGAGAATACTGCTTGTTAGAGCGGGGTTTTTACTTCTCTAAAGTAGAAAAGGTGGGTAATAATTGTGTTTTCTTCATCAGGCTTACAGTGGTGTGATGAGCACCTCGCTGCTTTCCCAAGCACTTACATGCCAAGCTAATATTTAATATGGAGTAATCATTGCCTAGCAGCTGGTACAAGTGGTGTTCCTTGTCTTGCAGCTGTGGTTGGCCTGCTGTACCCCTGCATCGACAGCCACCTCGGGGAGCCCCACAAGTTCAAGCGGGAGTGGGCCAGCGTCATGCGCTGCATCGCCGTCTTCGTGGGCATCAACCACGCCAGTGCTGTATCCTTCAGCTAGTGTTTGCTCCTGTGCTTACTCTGTGCTCACCAAACTGTCTGCCACTCGGGTCTGGGGGAGATTTGGAACGTGAGGGTGATGCTTCTGGCAGGGGAGTTCTGTGAGACCTGCTCTGCACCACAGTGGCTACTGTAAGATGTATAACACAGCTCACTGAAGGTGTCATGGGAGGGAAGAGGAGGGATTGACATCATGGCATGTCTTGTATAACTGCAAGCATGGCAGTGTAAGTTGTGTTATTTTAATCTATATATTGTCTACATCTGAAAGTTAACACAACTAGCTAGTGACGTGCTAGTGAGGAGCACAAAATAAGAGTGTTCTTTATGTTAAAATGTGGTGGCTTGAGCAGAAAACCTAAGTCAGCTGGATTACCCAGGTTACTTGAGACAAAAATCCATCAAAGTTAAATATTTTACAGTTAGCATATTCTCTAGAATAGATGTCTCTGTGTGACAAAAATTGATGTTGATTTTGCAGTCGTGCTCCAGTCAGAGTTAACAAGAGCTATGATTGCTTGGCAGGTCTGAAAGCCAAATCCTAAATGTATTTAAAAAGACAGAGACTTGTGCTCACTTTGAGTTCTCCCTTGTTCAATTTCAGCAACAGGATGCCTGCAGACTTAAAAAGGACTGTCCTTAACATCTTTTTCCAGAAACTAGACTTTGCAAACAACATCCAGCTGTCCCTGACTCTGGCAGCCCTATCACTGGGGCTTTGGTGGACATTTGATCGTTCAAGAAGTGGTCTCGGACTTGGAATAACAATAGCCTTTGTAGCAACACTGATAACCCAGTTTCTTGTATATAATGGTGTTTATCAGTAAGTTATGCTTTAAAATACTATTTCAATTCTCTTGTCTTAACTAAAAGCATGGATGCACATGAACTGGAATTTAATTGTTAACATATTTGGCACATTCTTCTAAGAAGATGTTTAGTTTGTCTAAGGTAGTGGTCCAGTTGTTCCAAATGCCCAGACTAAGAACTGCAGGTGGAAGGTGGGGAGCAGATTAATTGGGATATGTGTTGAAATGATACTCAGAAAACTGAACTTCTGCTGGCTCTCAGCAGAGTGAATTTCTAAACTTTACTGGCTAGGACATGGGAGTTTAGAAGCTTATGAAGTTTACAGACTTAATTTGGTCTCTCATTTTCAATCTCCTCTGTTGCTGCTTTTTTTTTGTTTGTTTGTTTGTTTCAGCCCAGGGAAAGAATTCTGTAGCATCTAGTTAGCAATATGTAAGATGATGAAAGTTACTTGTTTTTAACTTTCTAACTTATTTCCCTTTTCTTTACTAGGTATACATCCCCAGATTTCCTTTACATCCGTTCTTGGCTTCCATGTATATTTTTCTCAGGAGGTGTGACTGTAGGAAACATAGGACGCCAGCTGGCTATGGTAATTATTGCATAATTACTAGTTTCCTTAACAATCCAAATGCCTTCCATTGTTGTTAGTCCAAGAACAAACTATGCCTTGAAGGGTATGACTCACAAACTGACAGAGTTAAATAGATGTATTCCTAAGAGCTGAACTGTAAGCAGACAACCTGTGTTGCCAGTAGAGTGGGTATTGTCTTAGTAAGTCTTTGAATATCTTTTGTATTTAACTTTTTCCAGGAGCAGCCTAAATAAGACTGGAATCAGTACATTATTCCTGCTCCATCAGTATTTATAATTAACATTTAGGGTTGCTGGAGAACTGAAACACTGTTGGGCTTTCTCTAATTATTCAGGCACAAAAGTATATATAAGGAAATGTCCCTATATAGCATCAAATTCCACTGCTGCAGAATCAAATATTCTCTTGCTGGTTACTTAAGACATGATTCAAGTATCACTCCATATATGGGATAATAGAAATTGCTGTCTTGTTTGCTAGGTTCTTAAGGAATTATTTCCTTGTGGCACACTGGAGAGTAAACCTGGCTGTGTGTTTGCACATCAGCCCAAGGCTTGGTAGTGAAAAATGTTCTGACACTGATGGATAATAATCATTAATTTTGTGTTGATTTAACTTCTGTCTTCTTTGCTATATAAGTCCTGTATCCTGAAAAACATCCTTCAAGTATTTAAATTTCCTGAGGCTGCTGTGGTTTGGGTGTCTTCAATTTGTACTGGAGGAAGAGCATTTGAGGTTCTGTAAAGCACAAGTTCACTACTCCCCCTTCAAATCCCACTGATGCATACAATCTGCATTTGGGTTTATTTAGGACTACTTGTATGGGGGAAAGAGGAAGCATAATTTCTCATCTTAAATTTTCCACTCACATCAAGTAAAAATCATACATTAACTGAGTTCTATTTAAGCTTTGGTATTGCAGCAGAGTCTCAAAATAAAATTATAGTTGGTTTTATGCTACAATTCTGTATTTCACATGGTGCTTCCAGTTGCTCTGCTGCTCCTGTTAGAAAGCAAAGGAAGGGAGCCTTAAACTAGAAAGAGCTAAATCAATTTAGACACATAGAACTTTTTTCCTTTGATATCATTTCACCTGGCAACTTACCTGAATGTAGTTAAAATCAGCCTGGATCCTGCCTGCAGCTTTTCTGTCAATCTTGTCATCTTCCTTATGAAGAAAGGGGAAAGTTGGCAATGCAGAGGTTTTTATTCTGGTTATTTAGAGGTATCTTCTCATGTGTTTGACATTGCCATTACTTAGTCAGGAAAAACTTGGAGTAGTGCAACATTTTCATAGGAATACTTCTGCAAGTCTTTGTGAAGCCTACTGTGCTAGAAATGCAAAGAAGTAGAATCTGTAATTCAGTCAACCACATCTTTCTTCTATATTGGTAATTCAAAAGTACCAGTCTGTTTTGTCAGCCATTGTGGATGTGGCAAGAAGATGTAATGTAGCATTTTTTAACCCATACTGGAATAAAACAGTTATTTCTCTAGCTATATTGTGCTGCAGCCCCTGAGCTATTAGCTGCATGCAACAGATATTTTCTGGGTTTGTCCAAAGTAGAAGGCGGCACCTGTGGAAATGGAGTTAAGTTGCTTTGCTTCTTCCTCAGCCCCTGTCTAGCTTTTCCAGTTAGAAATGAAAAGTGTCCCTGAGACATCTCTTCCCATGCTGATAAATGTTAGCTGGGAGATGCTTGCTGCTTTCCAGTCGCTGGATTTCAAGGGAGCTCCCATATGCAAACAAAGTGCAGTGTGACCTTTCAGCAAACCTGCTGTTAGCAGAGACTTTGGGGTTTTGTTTGGCTTGTTGGCTTTTTTGCTGCCAGCTTGAGGATGAAATCCAATGTTTTCTTTTAGTAAGTTTTATAGCAAAAGAAAAGGTGAAGGTGCTGCTGCCACCACTTCTTTCTGCTCGTTATGACACCTAGAATTGCTCAGTCAGTGCTCATCAGCTGGGTTACGTGGGTGGCAGCACTTCATTTTGAGTTGTAACCATCATTCAGAAGGTTGGTATTCAATTAGGGTGGTATTCAGAACTTGGGCCTCACAAATATCTATTGTGTGCTAGTGCTAGAGGCTGGAGAACTGAGAATA
Source organism: Rhabdornis inornatus (assembly GCA_013397075.1). Taxonomy (NCBI): domain Eukaryota; kingdom Metazoa; phylum Chordata; class Aves; order Passeriformes; family Rhabdornithidae; genus Rhabdornis; species Rhabdornis inornatus. The sequence continues at coordinate 251,939 of VWZS01009486.1, forward strand.
CATTCAGTACTTGAAAATGTATTTGCATTTTGACCTTAGAAAGAGAATATGTTACAAGCTTTGTTTCAAAGAAAAGTTGGTTAAATTTCTTACAGTGACATATTACTGGGTTCCGTGCTAGAAAAGGGACTTAGGAAGAAATGAGTAAGTCTCTGATACCAGGCTTTGACTGAAAAATAAAGTAACTTGTGGTTCAAGGCAGCTGGAAAAAGGGCTGTTAAAACTGAGTTAATGTCCATTAAGTGAAGCACTGCGTACCTTCTGCTAAGAAGTAGACTGAGATAGAGAGGAAAGATAACAAACTCTTATAAAAAGCAGTGTAATTGGCAAATGGATTTTTGGATGCACTGATTGAGGCAACAAACACCCATAGTGATTTTTTTTTTGTCCACAGTTAGGGAGCACGTCCTCATTAAGCTTTTATAAGAAACCATGCTCACTAGGTCATTGTCAGCTTAACTGGAGTTGCTTGACTATTTAATAATTGAAAATACTGCATAATGTAGCCACTTATCAGGTGGCATTAAAACCTAACGTGTTTGATGTTTTTTATCCATAGGGTATTCCAGAGAAACCACACAATGACTAAGCCTTTGAAGAAGAACACCCGGTGCCAGTGTGAAAGCAACATTATGAAGATGTGTTCCTCTTTAAAACTGAAGATTATTTAGAAGAAATAATCTCTTTATGGGCTCACTGCACAAATGACTTGTGGGAAAAAAAATATTAATCCAGTCTTAGAATAGCCAAGTGAAATTAACTGCTTATCTTGAAATCTTACCCTGATTTACCACATAAGCATTTGCATATGGCTGTTCTCTGGAAGAGTTTAACACCAAGTGCATACAACTGTTGAGGCTAAGTGGCAGTTTTCCAAGTATTAGATTCCACTGTAAGTTATTGAATCAGCTGCCGTGTTTTAAAGCCTTGAAACTGAAATTTAATTACAAGCTCTTGTATCGGTGCCCAAAGGAAGTAGATCGATGGTGCTTAACAATGATGAAGTATGGTTTAATAGGAATAGTATTTATCCAAATCTTTAAAAAATAGGGTTATGTAAAAATAAGAGTGATCAAAACAGATTAAAGGCATTGCACTAATGCTTTTAGGAGTCTTATGAAGGAATCATGCCCTTACTTGTAATGCTGCATTAAGTTTCTGTCTTTGACAGTGGAGAGGGTTTGAGGGATGAGAGGTTGGAAGCCTTAGTTTGGAATTTCTAAATTACTTCAGTACGAGAAGTGAACACTGGAGACAATCTTGTTCAAACGTGAACTTTTATCAAGAGATTCCAACTGGAAATTTCATTACTCCTGAGGCTTGCAGTTAGATTTGCAAGAATCAAGTTCTGGCCACAGTTCAGTAAGAAATCTAAGTGTGTGTGACTACCCTTGCTTAATATTAGACACCTGCTTCAGTGTCTCACCAAAGGACATCTTAAGTATCTCACATGACTGGTGTCACTGAAAAAACATGCATTGCATGTCATTGCTTGGCCATCAACTTCTTTGATTTGTTATTTCCTCCTAGAGCTGTCCTTTGACTGAAATTATTAGAAACAGAATTGGGCCTCAAATGTGATTTAAACTGTATGTGAAGAATAGCAAACAGCTTGTTTTCTCAGTTCAGTTTCTGAAAGAGATCACTACTTGTTTTTACACAACCCTATAGAACTTGCAATCTGTGATTGCCTTCTTAAAAACAAAAAGTGCTTATGTCACTACATTAAATATTTGGTGTTTCTTAATACATAGTTCTGGTGAGCACAACATATTCATTTGATAGCTTAGACCACAGGAGACCTAAATAGCAAGTATTAGGTCTTAAAAGTTGAAGTGCAATGTACAGTAAGTCTGAGCCTCAAGTTCTCTTCAATATCGATCATTTCTTATGAGAGATTAAAGAGAAAAGGGTTCTGAGTTCATTTCAATGCTGCATGGAGTCAAATGGAGCAATAATTTATTTAACTAGTAAAGCTAGTTTTGTTGTATCTTACATTGAACCCAAATTTTTAGAAATACTCCAGTTTTGTGGTTATGGTGTACTTGTAAACTTTTATGGATTTGCCTTTTTGTATTAAGTTTTGTTTTTTTTTTCTTGTGTTCTTTTCCAATCTTACATGGCTTGAGTTATAGTTAGAGGCATCAGTTAAAGGTTGAACCATCAAAGCAGAAGTTGAGGCCAGGTCTCTGTTCTGGCTGTTTTAGCTCTTCTAAGGGAATGCTAGCAACAAAAGTTTAGCACAAAGTCTATACTACAGAGCAGACCCCAATTCTAACCTTGCTTTGGTGTAAATCAAGAGTAATTTCATTGTTATAAGATCCTTCTTCAAATGTTCAAAACCTAAATAATCAAATTTTATAACTACTTTAAGAGATCAGGATGGATTCAGCTCAGCTGTTTTAAGAAGCTGCTGCCTTGCTGGAGATACAGCTTTGTAACCATCTTGAAACCCATTTCAAAATGTTATGAAACCAGATGTAAGTAAAGCTGGCAGTGATCTCTATAGATATTTGATAGAGAAATATCGAAGATTTATTTGTAAAGACTGAAACTAAATCTGTACCTGTTAGAAATAATACAGCCAAAAATGTAAGTCAAAAGTTCATTTTTTGCCAATACTTCTGAGTATCTTAACCAAAGTGATTTAAGTTTGGAAGAGGTGGGGAGGGGAGTGAAGAAAATTTGCACTATTCTGAATTTGAACACTTAAATTCTCATTCTTACTGATAAGTTTTCAGCGGTGTGTTTGGTTTTACACTTTTTTTACTATTAAAGTTTTAAGATCAAACCATGTTTGCCTTGGATTCTCTGTGCTCGCATTATGCAGGAATCTTTATTGAAAAGGACAGTTGTTATGGTTGCATAACAAATACTCAGTCATGCATATGCAGTGGTTTAAAAAAAAAAAAGTCCTAAACTGAACTTGGCAAGATCAGCTTCAGCATGGGTTGTACAGTTGAAGAAAAACAGCCTTGCTATTGTAACAGGAAAGCAGAGTAAGTGTGTCATGGTTTTGTGGGTTAAAGTACAGAATCTTCCTGCCATTGTCTTCCAAAATGCTGAAATTCATAATCTGAAACAAAATATGGAGGGGGCAGGGTAAGCAGCCAGATTCCTGTTGTGGTTTGGTTGTCTGCAGCAGTGATTACTAAACTCTAATGCATCTTGAGGAATGCAAGCTAAGAATGAGCTGCTAAGGCTAAGCAACTCTAATATCAGCTCGCAAATTTACACCAAAAGTCTTCAATTTTACTGCACTTAAGTGTCTATTTTGGATTTCTAGAAGTTGCTGCATTTTCAGTGGAAACAGTAGAATGACTTTTTGGTCAACTTTCAGTTGGCTTAGCTGAAGAAAGCTTCAGTAGAAATATCTTAACTATTTTAGCTTAAATAGCCTGTTTAACTTCAGTGTAGCAGCTGAGGAGGTGTTAACAGCTCCAGTCTGATGGCCCACATTCTCCAGGTACATTGATTTCCCTGAAACTGCACTCAAATGTCGTGAAAAGGAATTAATACATATTTTTATGTATAAGAATATATATATGTGTGTGTATATGTATATATATATAAGGTTGTGAGACACAGCCTAGTCTTGGAGAACTAAAGTGTGATGGTCTCCTCCTTTTGAGTCAGGAACAGATGTACAAAGTTTATAAAGGAAAAGAAACCTGAAATATCCTTCCCAGCAAGTGGGATGATTTGACGTGTGCATACTCCTGCAGATCCATCCTGTGGCTTGTGCAGCCTTTGGCTTTAATCATGGGGATTTGCAGGTGCTAAATTAGCCACAGGAGGGCCCATAGTCTGTTCTCTGAATGCAGCAGGAACATATTGAGATGAATAATGAAATTAGGTCTCAATTGCCTTTACTGCACATCAGAGTAGCTCCAAAATTCATGAGAACAAAGCATTACATGCTGGACTAATTGAACAAAAGCATATATGTAAGAGCTTATTGAGGGTCCTGTCTTGGAAACAGGTGAGAGGTGTGAGTGATAGTGGGTTCTTTCAGCTAAAAGGCCAAGAAAGTCTCCTATAGATAGATAATGGTGATTTCTCTGTGCAGTGAAATACCACAGGGGTTGCCCCTTGCATGGTTTGGAGTCATCTCCCTGTGTTTAAATCCTTACATTGAGCAATGATAAAGTTCTGCCTTCACGGGCTGCAAATGGGGACAGATGAATTGCAAATTCCGTAAAGCCACAGTCTTGGTGCCTGTTTGTGATAAGAGAGTCTGTAAATTGTGATGATGCTTCTGGCCTGCTCTAGTTAACTTTCAGACACAGAATTCAAAGTACATATAATAATTCCTATAAATAATGCATTACTACCCAAAACAACTGAGCTTTACTCAGGGTTACTCAGTGACATTTTGTGTTCAGCTGCAAATTATGCCTTCTCTATTTCATTAAGTCTTGTTACATGTGTTAAGCAGCTGGAGTGCTGTTATACTTTTATTAAATACCAGAGAAGTGCTACAGAAGTTACATAAACTTGTTCTGTTTCCTAAGAATTAAAACATCAGCTACAAATCAGCAGAAATTAAACACAGCTACAGCATTTTCTCCCAGCTCAGTAGGTGGTATGGGGCTCCCTCTGGCAGCCAGGTGAGTGTCCCTTGGGTATCCTGCCATGGTTTGGGGCTGGGAAGGGGAGGCTGTGTGTCTCTTACTCATATGAATGCACGAGGAATTAATCCTTTTCAAGGTATCTTAGAGTAGGGGCCAAAAAATTAAAATAAGTTAACCTGGACTCAGCAGTGAGTTGAGATCCCATCCAGTAAGGGCCTGTGACAGAAAGGCTCACTGAGATGCTCCTGGGGAAATCTAAGTTGTTCACATGTGATCATGGAGTTCTTTAATACAGACCTGCTGGCTGTTCTGGCTGCATTTTGAGTTCATGATACTGGAGAGATCATAGAATCATGGAAATGTTCGGGTGGGACCTTAAGGACCATCTGGTTCTAACCCCACTGCCATGGGCAGAGACACTCACTGGCCCAGGTTGCTCCAAGCCCCATCCAACCTGGCCTTGAACACTGCCAGGGATGGAGCATTCACAGCTTCTCTGAGCAACCTGTGCTAGATAAATCACCAAGCACAAAGTTTGGGTCAGCTGGAACACTTGTTACCACCTTGACATGCATTGGTTTGATTCTGACCTTTGAAAAGTGGTCTTTCTGACCTTTGAAAAGTTGTCTGACAGTGCAATGTTTCACCTCTCCAAAAATCTAAACCACTCTTTTTTCTAAAAATGAAATGAGCAATTTCAATTTCCAAACGTTCCTCCTGGTTGTTTTTAATGTTGCAGAAATGCATAAGAATGTATTGGTTTAGGAATTATCTTTTGTTTTGGTAAATCAGCTTTTTCTGGCCTAAAAAAAAAAAAGGGTTTTAAAAAATAATTCTGACCACTTTTGATAAGTATCACCTTGCTTAGGTACCACACTCATCGATCTTTTATTTTATTTTCTGACCTTCTTCTTCCTTCCTGTCCTTTGTTGTTTAAGCAGCCTCCTCCGAGCTTTATACAGGCCTTCATCACCTTTCAGAGCTCATCTTCCTCTCTGCCACCCCCATAGGGGCTTGAAAGGCAGCAGGTGCTTGTGCTGGATCTGCAGTCTGCACACTGCACTGTCTGCACCTTTTCATTCTCAGACGTTACTCAGAGCTTGTTCAAGGATTTTTTTTCTCCTGTTTTCTTGCCTGTTTCTGTCAGAAACTCTTTCTACAATAAAAAGTCAGCCAGCTGGAAGGACCAGTATCCCCCATCTCAGCACCTGGGGGAGCAAGCAAGGAGCTGTGTTGTTCTGCAGAATCTCTGCCTTGTTCTGACAATTGCATTTGGGAAGATGAAGTGTTGTGTTTAAAACAAACAAAACAACCCAAACAAACCCCAAGTTTTTCTCACCTGCTTTTCACCAGAAGAGCAGCTTTGCAGTGCCAGCTGTGTCACTGTCATGTGGTACTGGAGGCTGCTGCGGTTTCAAACAGCAGCACCTGGAGGTGGGATACCTCAGGCTGTATTAACTCTAGATCCTACAAGCCATCACTCAGATTTTAGTACCAGCACCACTTGCACTGCTGCTGTGTCCAAAAAAACAGCTGCTGTTGAGTTTAGTGCTAGGTATCGTTTGAACAGATGTCATCCAAAAGCAGGAGAAGCTATCTATGAACCCTGGTCACTCTTGGTGTGCAGATGACAGCCCAGGCTGGAGGGTCCTTCTGGAGGGGTCTGTGCAGCTGAGCTCCTGCACCAGGACCCTGTAGCACAGAGCCTGGGCTGTGTGGAGCTGTGCTGGAGGGATGAGTAACCAGCTCTGATTTCTCCAGGAAATCTGCTGCTCCTGGGCTGCTGGAAGATGTGACACGAGCTGATGGAGAAAGAAGGTGCAACACATCCCCACCAGCATGGATCAAGCCCACTCCAAATTTTGCTCTGCAAGAATCAGACAGCATAGTCCAGAAATCTCTGGAGGTGCAGAGCTTGGGCTAAGGAAAAATGCCCAGGAATACATACCCTGCTGACACACCCAGCTCTAGCAAAATAAACAAGGCAAAAATCAAAACTCCAGGGGCTCTTTCGTGCAGCAGAGACCTTGTCCTGACAAGCAGAGCTGATTTATTTCCATGCAGAGCTCTGCAGCAGGTAAATTCTTTGCAACCTCTGGCTTAAACGTTTTTCCTTGCTTGGCTGAAGCACACAGACAGTGCAGTTAGTGATGTCCTCACCCCAGAAAGGATCCAAACACAGCTGACCTGAGGTGTAGCACAGGTGAGGTCAGTGGGACTGGAGATGTGCTGAGCATCAGGAGCAGCTCCAGGTTTGGAGTTCTGCTCCCAGCCATAGCAATGCAGCAGAGACTGTCACTGCTAAGAGCTGGAGGTCAGACATGAATAATCCTCCTACCAAGTCTCCCACAGCTCACCTTCCAAGCACCTTGCTTAAGGCTATTTTGGAACAGTTGAGTAAGAGTGAATAAAAACATCAGCTAAAGAGCCACACTCAGTAGTAAGCACCTGAGTTATCAGCTCAGTGGAAGATGATAGTAATGGTGTCTAACAGCATAACCAATCCTGATGATTTTACTCAGAATTTTAACAAGTTTTATGCCTTTTCATGAAAAGAAAACATCTGGTATCACCAGGGCAGATCATGCTGCCACTGCTTAGCTTTTACTTCACCTTTACTCCCACAGTTTTGTGGTGCTGCTGGGATGAGAGTCCTACCACAGTACAAATGAGTCTGTACTGAGCACAGATTGAAGGTACGACCTGGGGACTTGTGATTCTCTTGGTGGAGCTCAGCTGCAAAGGGTAAATATTCCCATAATAGTAGACACCCCAGGGTATTCAAAGGCACCCCTATAGGCTGGTGGATTTGGCACAGGAGACACAGAGCCTCCAAAACTGGCAGCTGAAGACTACAGAGAGGATGTGAGACATCTCAGAATCATAGAATCACTTACACTGGAAGAAAATTTAAGGTCATCGAGTCCTGCTGGTAACCCAGCACTGCCAAGTCCATCACTTAAATCATGTCCCTAAGTGCCTCATCTACACATGTCATAGAGATCTGCAGGGGTGGTGACTCCACCACTGCCCTGGGCAACCTGTTCCACTTCTTGATAACCCTTAAGGAGAAGAAATTTTTCCTAATATCCAATCTAAACTTCCCCTGGCTCAACTTGAAGTTGTTTCCTTTCATCCCAAACCAAAACAGCAGGAGGCTCAAGGTTTGAACCCCACCTTCAATGTCCACTAATACGTGAACCAAAGACTGAACAGTCTTTGAACAGTGCTTATAATGAGAAAAACTAGGGGTTTTGGGGTTTTTCCCAACAATCAAACATTAGAAGTAGACCATGAAACCAGCAATGCACAGTTACCTCAGCATCATCACACGCACAACTCACTGTCATGGGAAGGGTCACTCTCCTGGAAGGTGCAACCAGGTGATGGAAGCCTGAATGCAAAGTTATGAGGTCAACAGAACAATTAGGCTCACACAGGAGCTGGTGGATAAGTCTTTCCCATCAGATCTGCAGTGGGATTTGGGGAAAGAACAGCTGCATTTGTCTGCCTGCTCCTTGGGCATGTTCCACCTGCTTAATTGAAGGTAGGTCCAAGTGAGCCATCTGTTGACCTGGTTGAGGAATCAGAGCTTTCCACTAATTTAAAGATATTCTTGCAGGTTATTAAAGGCCTAGAAGGAAAGGAGAGATGGATAAAAAGCAACAGTAAGAAGCTTTGCCTTAGAGGCACAGGTAATATCTGTAACAGCTGCTACACCCTATGCCTAAGCTAATTGTTAAATGAATCACCCTGGCAAAAGAAGCATTAATAAAGGGAAGCGAAGACTGAACATCTGGAAAATAATATGAAAGGGAAGAATTTTCATATTTTGGAACTCCTTGCTGGGTGGGAACTGCTTGGGGAGACAGCTCTAATTGCTTGTCTGAGAGAATGAAAAGCGAATCTATTCCCAGTCTGAAATCAGTACAGTCATTGTGTATTCCTCCCTGCTCTCCTGTCCCAGTGCCACAACTGTTACGGGGGCCCTGACCTGCAAATATCAAGACAGGTTCTTCATCTTCTGCTCCTTGGCCAGACAGCAATGTGTGTCCACAAAGGCAGTGGTGTGCATCAGCCTCCTCTGGACCTGGGTCCAAGCTCAGAGGCTGCTGAAAGCAGCCAAGTGCAAGATGCACTATCAAAATGAGGTTATTCTGGTGGCACCTGCCTTGGTGCTGCTGGGTGCTTACCAGGACTCATTTGATAAACCAGATTTCTGCCTGAGGCTGTCAGGCTTTTCTGGCAATGGCTGTGGGGCAGGGTGGGAGAACACCAGGCCTACTGCTGCCTGTTCCTGCTGTGTTTTGCAACTCTTTGCTGGATACAGGGAGCTAGAGACACAGGCAATTTGTCTCTATACAGAAAAAGGACTTGGCCAACACACAGCAGAGTCCTCTGTGCAAGCCCCTGGGGATAGCTTGTCCAGCACAGCAAGGATGTCTGCAAAATGAGCCCACACCACAGTCTGAATCAGACCCTTTTCATGATTTGACTCTGGAAACTGGGCTGGATGAAACTCTGGAACATTCTTGGGTCTCACTCAGCTTTGGTAAGGAGAACCAAATCAGGATACCATGGATCTCTCTGACAGTAGGATGCTGGGATTTCAGCACACACCTGGAAAACGGATTGTGCTGCAATACCCATCCACTGAGTCTGACTGGGTTTAGCTTTTCTGCACACCCTTTCCTGCTCACCATTTCCTGCTCACCATTTCCTGCTCACCATTTCCTCACAGAAGCAGCTCATAATGGTAATGATTCTTCCACACTCCCTCCATTTGGTCTTCTTGCTCTTCTGCCATTCTGCAAGTTCTCAGTTTCTTGTCTTGGAGAAGAATCTCCTTTACTTCACACCTCAAAGAGCACTGTGCAGTCAGATCTCCATCCAGCAGAGTCCCTGGCAGCCCAGGGCTGGTTTCTGCACAAATGAGTCCTGGGCAGCCGCTTCTCAGGGCACGTGTCCAGCAGGACACAGTGGGTCTGCAATGGGGGCATGGTGAGGACAGGGGAGAGAAGCAGCACTGAACCAGGGCTCTGCAACAGGACAAGTTCACAGCTCTCTCATTTCAGCAGGAGTGTAAAAGTCTGAGCCACTTTTCTAAATAGAGCCTAAAACTAACTCAACCACTCTCCAAACATAATGCTGCTCCCAGGCCAAGCTTGCACGGCATTGCCAGTGGTGTGTCAAGCCCTTCCAAGCTTTTAATTTCCACCTGCAAAAGGAATGGGACAGTTTTTAAGCATTTTACATTTTCACTGCTGTGGGTGAAATGCCAACCTGAGCACAGGCAGAGCTCTCATGTGGCACCCCACTCCTGAAGTCCCCAGCACCACCTGGCATGCCCCAAATCTCACCCCTCTGGTGCCACTGAAGGGAGGACCTGTCCCTTCACGAGCTGAACACAAAACTTTTTGTAACTGGTTACTCCAATCTACTTCTCCCTGATGTTCTTCTGGAATATCTGGGAGTGGGAATCAATTTTGCTGGCAGGAGACCTGGCAGAGGGATGTGCCACCAGCCCACTGGCACCATGTGGCACAGCCCTGGCACTCGGGAGGGCTGTCTGGTGACACGGAGCAGAGGAGGGCTGCGAGGTCAGGGATGGAGAGGGACAGCATCCAGGGCACCCTTGGGTGCAGGGAGAGAGGAATGCACTGAAGCACAGACAGGGAGGAGGCTGAAGCAAAGGAGGGGGTGTGGGGGGGCTGGGGCCGGGCAGGCGCATTCCCAAACATCCACGCAAGGATCCTAAAGCATAATTATGAAATTTTAAAAAACAACTTGACGTTATAATTATAGCGGTTCCTGGAGGAGCCGGGTAATTGAATTCTAGGGTGTCTCGCTCTCATTGCAGGCACTAACAAGAGAATGGCTCCGCTTCCCTCGCAGCCTTCCCGGAGCCCTGCAAAGCTCGGGAGACACCCAACAATTCAATTATTGTTTCCCTCCGGAAAGCAGATCATTTTAGACACGCGGCCAGCTCTAATTACAAAGGAGAGGGGGGAAAATTTCTTGTGTCCAAAATTATTTGACTCATTAAAAGGATTTACTTTCCACCAGGCCTAAGGAGCTGGAGCTGTGGTGGAAGGATGGAAAGCAGAGAGGAGCAGCGGCTCTGGCAGGAAGGAGAGGGACCCCTGCCCTGCAGCGGTGTCCCCAGGATCCTGCTGAGCCCCTGCAGGTCCCCCTTTCCCAGGAAAAGCTGTTTTCCATGTGGAAGAAAGCCGGGGCTGGCCAGGCAGGCAGAGTTCATGGCAGACCATGGAGAGCAGCTCCCTCGCAGAGGTTTGCTTCGGCAGGAGCGACACCGGGGCTGGGGGAAGTTCCCTCCTCCCTGCCCTCCTCGGCAATGAAAGCATCAGGTCTTGTGCTCAAAAGCTTCATTATGGTGTTGAGGTTTTTGTGGTTTGTTTTTTTTTTTTCCCCCTCAGATTATTTTTAAATGCTCTTTTGTGGCGAAAGACGATTTTACGTAGGGGAGGTCCCTTTTCCAATTACCATTAATTAACTCATCTGTAATAGGTTTTCTTATAGCCCTCCATTTCCTGTGGCAGGGAGAAGGCGACGGGCAGAGCTGCTGCTCTGCCCCAGGATGGATCAGGGCACTCCAACCCTCCCAAGACAACACTTTAGGAGGGATTTTTTTCCATTTGGTCTTTTTTAATATGTTTTTATAATTAAAATAATGCCTTCATAGGCTTTACAACGGCAGTGCTGCTGCAGTGTGGACAGCTTGGGCAAGAGGAAAGCGATTCTGGACCAAAGGCTCCCAGAACCACTCTATGCCCTCATCCCCAAATCCACACCTTCCCTTCTTTCCAGTGCAATGAAATGAATTCCAGCGTAATGTTTATGGTTAATTTGAAATCTAGCACTTGTTAGCTAATCCTGTTAGTAGCTTGCAAAAACAAGGGATCCCTTGTATAATCAGTAATTATAATAGGCGTTTTATGTTAAATTATATCTAATAAGCAAGACAAAAAAGAGAGATGTGTTCTCAGATGGAGCATTCCACACCCAAAAAAAGAAAAAAAATCATATCTCCATGGTGAAATTATACACCTAAAGGGGAAATTACAAAATAAAATTAACTGGTGGGATGTCATAGCGCATTTGGGATGTCACAGCAGGGTGAGCAGAGTGTCAGGGGGTGGGAATTCGCAGTGGTTTCCGTGCCCCCGACCTGACCCAGCCGGCCGAAGGCTGAGGAGCTGCAGGGTCCCGGGGCTGGGAAACCCGGGGGCAGGAGGAGGAAGAGGAAGANCCAAGCCTCGAGGCAGGCTGGAGCGCGCCATTCTCTGCAACTTTTTCCCGTCTTAAAAATCACACTTTCATTAAACCGTTCCCTAAAATGTGACAATGTTCAACTACAGGAGTTATTGTAAATACGTTTAATCAAATAGACTCTTGAGGAAATCTCCCTCCATAAACACGCAATCTTGTCCTTTAAGCACGTGTCTGATCAGGAAATCTAATGAAAAGCTGATCGGAGGGCCGGGACGGGTGAATTGTGCGCGGGCGCGGGCGGGATGCGCGGCGGCCCCGGGCGCGGTGTCTGCGCTCGGCTTTTCCGTGCGACAGGGCAGATCCTGCCCGCATTCCAAACACCGCGTGCCAGGACGAGAAGCAAATGTTGTTTTAGCAGGAAAGTAGTAATAACAAAGCCATTTATGCAAGCACATTAGAGCGGCCGGAATCCTGCCTCTTAGTTAAAATTTTTGAGCCAGAAAATTAAAAACAAATATTTAACTTCGCAATTTNAGGGCGTGTGTAGCCCGGGCAGAGTGGTGCTACCTGCGCCTACCTCCGCACCGCTCCTGTGCCGCCCTTTGCGGGGCAGGAGTGGGAGAATCACAGCGAGGAGTGGTGACCAAAAAAAAATTAAAATTAATTTTTAACCAA
>VWZS01009486.1:264462-290093 GCA_013397075.1 Rhabdornis inornatus
AAAAAAAAAAAAAAAGCCCCGGGGGCTCCCCCCGGCTCTCCCGCACACTCTCAGCTCCGCGCTGCGGCTCCGCAGGGCCTGGGAGCTCCTGTCCGCGGGGATCCCTTTACAAAAACCCTTTTTTGTCTGGCTGTAGGACCACCGGCCCCGGGTTCCGTGGTTTATTGCTTGTAATGCCTCATGTAAATAAAAGAAAATAAAAGAAGGTAGAGGGGAAAAAAAAAAAAGAAANCCCGCATTCCAAACACCGCGTGCCAGGACGAGAAGCAAATGTTGTTTTAGCAGGAAAGTAGTAATAACAAAGCCATTTATGCAAGCACATTAGAGCGGCCGGAATCCTGCCTCTTAGTTAAAATTTTTGAGCCAGAAAATTAAAAACAAATATTTAACTTCGCAATTTGCAACTCCCCCCCCCCCTCCGTCCCCGTCCCCGGCTGCTGCCGCCGAGAAACTTTCCGCATGCATATGGATGAACCCGGCCCCGCGCTCGCCCGGCCGCGGGAGATGGTTTAATGCGCTTTTAAATAAATTAACAGAGGTTTGGGGGCGATCCCGGGGCGAGGCGGTGCCCGGGGTGGCGAGTCCCGGCAGCAGCGCGGCCACCGGCGCGGAGAGAGGCGGAGAATCCGCGGGTCCCACGGCCCGGGAACCGGGAGAGAAATTCCTGCGGGAATGCGGGCGGTGAGCGGGGAACGGGGACACCGCGGAATTCCAGAGCGGATGGGGGAAGGGAAGGGAAGGGAAGGGAAGGGAAGGGAAGGGAAGGGAATTATTCATTATGCATTATTCATTAGCAGTNAAGGAAGATCAAAAAGAAAAAGAAAAAGAAAAAGCAAGGAAGTAAGGAAAGAGACGGGAAGACAAACGCCAGGCAAGTTGTCTGTCTGGGTTTGGCCCCAGCTCGGCAGAGCACGGCGGGGTTGGGTCAGAGGGGCAGGGTTTGGCACCCCCACCCGAGCACCCTCCCGAGCATCCCACTGCAGTGCCCGCATCTCACTGTCACCACAGCTCTCCTGCCCAGACGCTTCTCCCCCCCGCACAAAAAAACACTCGTATTTATCCTTCTCCTTTCCCCTCTTTTATTTCCCTACTGTCAATTTGCCAACCGAGCATCACTTCTCGGTAAAATTCAATTTAACGAGTGCAGGATGCATCGAGCATGCCGGGTCCTGCCGCAGCGGGACGGGGCATTTACCGGGGCTGTTGGTAATTGCAGCTTTTTGGGGGATTTGGGAGGTCCTCAGCATCGACAGCCACTAAGTGTCATTTCCTTGGCTCGCTGGGGAAGTATGTGGAAATTATTTTTATTGATGTGCTCCTGGTAGATTGTTTTGGCAGTTGCAATTTCCATGTGACATATCCAGACTCTCTTCCGAAAATCGCGAAAAAAAAAAAAGAAAGAAAATAAAAAAGCGCCTTGACATTTATCCCCAGCTACTGCTCCTGCTCAGTAACGTTTAATTACAAAACTCGGCTGCGATGCCAACCTGTATCGGTCATTAGGAACCTTTCTTAAAATCTTGTCAGCCTGCAATGAGAAACAGATTTAATGGAGGCAACCACATAGTTCCTGGTCTGCCAGCTGAAACTGAGACTATGCAAAAGAGGATAGAAATGCCAAAAAAGCCACCACATTCCCTTCCTAGCAACCAACTCCAATTTTTTTTTTTTTCCGGTCCTGCCCTTCAAACTGCCTTTGAGGAACTGGGCAGGATCTTTATTTTTAGAAGGTGTTTTGGGGAGGGAGAAACAAGTTTTGCCCGGCGGTGTCGCCTCAGTCTCTCTGGCTGGATTTGTTGGTTGGGGTTTCGGGGAAAGAGGCGATGAGAGATAGAGACGGCCCGTGGCCACCTCCCCCCGTGTCCCGGCCCCCTGCCCGGTCTCGCCGGTCCCCTCCCCGCTCCCCACGGCATCCCCGGCCCCGGCTGTCCTTGCAGCGAGGGGACGCCAGGGGGCAAGAGGCGTTCACAAAGACTGCATCCCTCCATCCTTCCATGCCTCCTTCTCCCCATCCCTCCATCCTTCCCTGTCTCCATCCTTTCAACCCTTCACCCTTCCATCCTTCTCTCCCCTCTCTCCCACCGTGGGGTTTCCATCGTCCCACCACGGCAAAAGTCGGGTTTCTTATTAAAAATAAAAGGAAAAAAATTCCGCCAAGTGGTCTAAATTCCCAGTCTCCCCTCAGCCTTATCTCCACGTGCACCTCGTGGGCACAGCAACGCGCTGCCTGGCACGCAGCACAGTCAGGCGGAAACAATATCCAGCAGCCTTGTAAGGAACGGCAGAGTTTATTTAAGCCCGCCATTAATCCTACTTACCTTGCTGCTATTTGGACCTAATCCTATTTCCTCTGTGCATTATAAGGACAGTGAAACGACACATTTTTGTTCTCCTGGTGGAGGCTGGCTGGGAGGAGCACGCCGCCGGTGCCTGGGCTGCCGCCGGAGCCGGAGGAGCGGGATGCGCTCCGCGGGCAGCAGCAGCAGCCTCCAAAGGAAATCACTCAAGGGAAACTTCGACAGAGACAAAAAAAACACATTCAATTTCCTGACTACTGCTTTCCTGCCCGAGTTATTTATTTTGGCAACCGCACGTTCAATAAATGAAATATTCAATCAACTGACCGCCGCGCCAGCTCATACAATTCTTTCAGGAGTTCTTTTCTTTTCCTTTTTTTTTTTTTTTAATTTTATTTTATTTTAGTCCTTAGATAAACTG
The DNA here is from genome assembly GCA_013397075.1 of Rhabdornis inornatus. Classification (NCBI taxonomy): domain Eukaryota; kingdom Metazoa; phylum Chordata; class Aves; order Passeriformes; family Rhabdornithidae; genus Rhabdornis; species Rhabdornis inornatus. The sequence continues at coordinate 267,181 of VWZS01009486.1, forward strand.
CAGGGAGGGCTCCCATATCCCAGCTTTGCTTGGCAACTGATGCATTACGTGGCTTATGAATTTTGCAGACAATGAACCCCAGTGTGGCTGAAGCGGACCGTACACACATCTACGTGCCATTTCTCAGACATGATAGACATTAGGGCAAAAGTATCACTTATTCTCTCATCATTTTTCACACCTTTTCCTTTCCCAGCCTTTGCCCCAAACACTGAGTTGGGATGTGAAGCTAATGCCAGAGATTTTGCTGCAGAGACAGAAACCACTTAAAATAATCAGATGGCAAAATACCAGGCTCACCCCCGAGAGCAGCATTTGTAATGCTCCTGCCTGGCATTTTATTCCTAGCTTTATCTCCCCGTATCACACAAATCCATACGCTGTGTATCATTTCTCTTTGAAATGCCATGAACTTGGTGTTTTAAATCGAACCAGCCTTTCTTTTTTTTTTTTTCTTTCCTTTTTTTTTTCTTTTCTTTTTTTTTTTTTTTAGCTGCAAAACAATGGAGATTGTCAAAGGGCCCCGGGTTGAGCTTTTCTGCGTGTTCACAAAGCGTTAAAGCTTTATCGAACAAACCGGCTCTGTCTGACCCCTGCCAGACAAAAGGCAAGTTCCATTTTCCTCTGCAGAGCAGAGGGGCAGAGAAGGACACAGGCAGGGATGTACAGTAGGGCTGGGTGTGCCTGGGTGCCCCAAGGCAGTGGTGGGATGTCCTGGATGTCCAGCCCGACCATGGTGCTGCCAGTCCTGGTGCTTTTGGAGGTGCTGATGTGCTTGGCCTCATGCAGCTGGGGGGCATGGTGCCAGTACAGCCAGGGAACAGCTATCCAGAGAGCTGGAATGGATTTTGGCAGCTCAGCCACAGGTTCTGTGTGGTGCTGGGCTGCATTTAGTGTTGCACCCATCTCAGCAAGCCTCAACTAAATGAATGTCCACCCACCATCAATGGTCCTGGGGGGTTTGAATTTTTCCTTGAGCAGAACCACTTCATTGCTCCCAAGGTTCACATGGATGATTTAACATTTCCATTAGGTTTTTTCAATAATTTTGAATAAGATGGGAACTTGTTGTTCTGGAGCTGGGCACCACCAGGGAGGCTGGGAACAGTGGCCAGGCATTAAAGGGAGAAATAGTCAGAGAGGTAAGAAATGGTCAGAACAGTCTTCTGAGGAGCAACACGGGGGAGGGACAACTGGCAGAAAACTGGATCTGCAAATTCTGGTGTCTGGATATGGGCAGCTACATGACCCTGAGCTCTGTGTTGCCCATATGAAGCCCTCCCTGACCTCCAGCTGCTGGTGCAGAAGAGCATTGGTTTGTTGTAGGCTCTTGATGACATCTACCATCACCACATGAGTGTCCCAGACGCCCTCCTAGTGGCACCAGTCTCTGCTAACCTCACCTCTGCTTCCCTCACACGTAGAGCTCAACGTGGAGACACTGGGCTAAATGCTGCCCAGCATGTCTGCAGCTTTGACAAAAGTTTGAGCACTGTTTCTTCCAGCTCCAGCAGCAGCCAGGCAGCAGATGAATCCGTTTATTGACAGTCACCATGGATCCCATCAGCAGAGATGTGTCTGGAGCACTGTGATGTTGAGCAGTGTGAGGTGTTTATTTCTGCATCTGCTTCTCCTGTGGGAGGATGAGCACAGAGACATCCTTTGCTGACACTTGGAGCTGAAATGGGCTGCTCAGGGGTGGGTGGGAGAAACCTTCACCTCCTATGAGTTGTGCTTTGGGTGTTCCTAGTGAAGGCCACACTATTTCTCCCTCAAGTTTGTTTTTTTTTTGCAGAGACTCTCCTGCCCTACGCCCACCTCAATCCCACAGGCAGCAGAGCAATGCCACAGTAGTAGAGACCACCTTTCTGCAGGTATATAGTGCTCTCACAGTACCAAAGCACATACAGATTTCCAGTCATGCTCATAAAATGTTAATTTCCAAGGAGGAGGCCGTGACTGTGCTCGTTTTGGGGTTTGCAGAGCTTTGGGTAGTAGGCTTGGGCTGCTCACCCCCCCCAGCAGTGTTTTGCATTACTTGTTAAGGGAAGCTGGCACTCAGCTTTGCCGTCAGTGGAGATTTGTAAGCCTGATTATATTCCTAAGCATATGTTTGGAAATGAGAAGCAGCTCTCTGAAGTCAGTGGAATTGCTCTGATTGCAAGTCTCAAGTCAAGAGGAGGGAAGCCTGGCTGTGGGTCTGAGCTCCCTCTTGGAAGAGCCACAGGCAGAGAGTAACAGCTCCAGGCTCTTCCCCACTCCGAGTGCAAAGTTGAACAGAAACCAGAACAAACATATTTGTCATGAAAGTCCCATGATATTACAGAAGTGTTTGTGTTGGGATTTTTTAAGTCCACAAGTGATGAACCATACTACTTGGGTGGGCAAGTAATGCCTGGCACCATTTCCAGGGTATTTGACATGTTTTGGAGGACAGTCCTAAGAAGAAAGGAAAGTTCATTGAACACAGGATGCACCAGATATTCCCCCCAGCAGATGGCTGACTTTGAGTGCTGGAACAAGTGGCCAGGGCTCAGCAGCAGCAGCAGCAAAGATTCACATCACCTTGCAGGATTCAGCTCTTTGTGTCACTGGGCTCAGCTGCCTCAAAAGATGCCTCTAAATGGGAGCTACAGTTTCATTCCCAGAACCAAACCATTCATAAAAGAACACCACTTGTTTTGGGACAGCACCACTTCCCTGGAATCAGTCAGATTTGCCTGTCACAAAACTGCCACTACAGAGCAAGGATTCTGATCTGTGAACCTCAAAGTAGCGAGAGATTTGAAAGACTGGAAGCGCAACTGGGTCCTTTGGTTGCTCCATATTAGTAGCAGTGAGAGGTGAACACCATAAAACACTACCCATGCAGGGTCATGGCTCTGCAGCACTCACTCATACACCTTCTGCATTCCCTGCCTCCAAACACACTGGTACTCAAAGCTAGGCCACAAAAAATGCTTGAAAAAATTAAATTTGAATTGCATCCATGTCGGTTTTCATATCAGAGGGAAAATGCTGCTCATGAAGTGAGAACCTTTTCTCAAGGGCAGTTAGTGATAGGACAAGGGGGAATGGCTTTAAACCGAAAGAGGACAGGTTTAGATTGACTATTATAAAGAAATTCTTTGCTATCAGAGTGATGAGACGCTGGCACAGACTGCCCAGAGAAGCTGTGGATGCTCCATCCCTGGCAGTGTTCCAGGCCAGGTTGGATGGGGCTTTGAGCAACCTGGGATAATGGAAGGTGTCCCTGCCCATGGCAGGGGGTTGGAACCAGTTGGTTTTTAAGGTCCCAACCCAAACCATTCAATGATTCTGTCTGTGACCCAACTCACCAGGACTGAGAGTTGCTGTCCGGAGCAGCTGCCATGCGATGCCTCCCGTGCTATCTGTCCCTCCAGTGAGCTGTAAATCCCAGCCTCAGGACTGGAATTACTTCCATTTTACACCAGCATAGGGAATGGGACAATCAGGCTGACTTTGTGTAACTGGGACAAGAGAAAATTCTATTTAAATTCTGCACCCCGCCAGTGAATCTTGCAGCAGCCTAATTTTTCTATGAATAATGCCTTGGGCAAGGCTTGTGTGGCCCAGAAAAGGAAAAAAAAAAGGGTTGAATTTCCTCCATCCTGCTTATTTGTAACCTCCTTCCTAATGGATGGTGAATCTTGGGAGATTTGGCCCACTGGTGACCAAGTCAGGGCTGTGATGCTGGAAAGAGCACCCAGCTGGAGATCTCTGGCACCTGTTGAAGCAAGGAGGGGCAGATTCGAGGACTCAAACACTTGTGCGATTAAGAAAGAGCAAAAATAAAAGAAACAAGGAAAAAAAAAAGAAAAAAATTAATTGAGTAACCTCAAATTACAAATCAATTTGAGGAAATCCCAATCTAGCTGCAGACACTCTGTGAGCAGTTGAAGCTAAATTCATTGAGCAGACAGCGCTAATTAGCACACGGTTGCTCCAACAAGCTCCACGTGGCTCTCTCCATGTCAGGTGTGCCTGGTCCTGAGCCATGACACTCATCAATGTGACCCAAAATGCATTGAAGGCAGGGTGTCACTGCACTGAGATCGTTTAGGGGCTGCAGAAAGTCAAGCTCCAAATTTCTCTGCTCCAACACCTCTGTGCCGCCTTATCCCAGCCACCCCGGGCTGGTTTCTGACCTCATTCATGCCAGTGCAAATCTGCAATAACTTCATGTTAGCCACAGGGTTTATTGCAAATTGTCCTTGTGTAAAGAGACCAAAATCTGGTTTATGAAGTTGGCTTCTTTTCCCTCATTCCCAGGCAAGAAACCCTTCTGCAGCCGGAGTCAGTGGGACAGCTTTCACCTTTTAACTTAGGGAGAATTGCTCCCAACTCACACTGATGGAAGCAAGGGGCAAATCCATTTCCTCCATAATAGCAGCATTGCCTTGGTGATGCACGATTTAGCCCTTTAGATTGAGGGAGAATTGGAATTTTTTTTGTAAGAAGCCCAAAATAAGATAAATACCAGGATATCACCGCAGTGAGGCATGTCAAGTTACAAGAAGGGGATGAAACACTGCACCAAAAAAATTCCTTCTCTTTCAGCATTAGTGAAAGATGTGACCTCATTCTTTTCCTGAGGCTGTCGAGAGATATGTGGCTTTTTCCTTGTAGAGAAGTGTATTTTTCCTTTGGGAAAGGCTGAAAGACTACTTGGACAGTGTATTATTTTAGACATATTTTGCATTCCAGCTCTCCCTCAGAGGAGGAAGTTCTTTCCCACTTCTTATTCCCCTGTACTGAGCCATGTTTGATCAAACACGTGGGAGCAGACCCCTGGCTAATGCAAACAGCAGTATCCACAAGGTTGTGCTGATTTACACCTGGAGATTTACACCTCCATCACGAACTTTTGGTTTTTCTATCATCAGCTTAAATTCCATCCTTCCTCAAGCATTTTCTCCTTTTTTAACCTGATGTCTTATACCAGGAGACATTTTCTGATCTCTCTATTGTATGTTCTTGCTGATATCTGGAGCCCAAATCACATTTAGCTCTGTTAGCATAGTGCATGGCAATGTACTGGGAAAAGGCAGGTAATACTGTCATGATCTCACACTTTTTGGATTTCAATGCCCTGAGGAAAGCTTGAAATCTTCCCACTGTGTTGAAAACACTCCTGTAGTGGCAGTTATTGCTTATCCTTCGTGAAGCATTTGAATGAGGCAAAGTGTGTGGGGAGAAATAGTATTTTTCATTAGATTGCTTGGGGCAATTGAACACAGCCTTTGGGGTCTGCACCTTTCAGATCTGAAGGAAAGAGAGGGTGCAATCCACCTTCACTGCCTTTCCAGCTCTAACACATCCTCATCTACCCTTCCAGCTGTGATAAAAGGCATTCCCTGACCTACAGCCACCATCCCTGGAAAGGCTTCCTCTCACCTTGTTGAGCTGGGGCTGCTGATGTGACTTGGATGTGAGCAGATAGCTGGGATACCTTGTCCAGGTGTAGACATGGACACTGCAAATGTCACACTCAAATCTGTCCCTCAGGCTGCCCCAACAGCCATGGAGAGAGGTGGATGCTTCTAGGGGGTGAAGCAAAAAGCTCAAAAGCTCCTCAAGCAGATGACTCCTCAGATTTTGGGTAGCAACTGGGAATGCCACAGGTGAGAATGTGCTCTGCAAAGTCCCCCTGAAGGGGTGAGCTCCATTCTCAGTCTCCCCTCAGCCTGGTGAAAGTGTTGAGAAAGCACCTAGGATCCAGTGTGTCCACCCCACTCCTACAGCCCCCAGGGAAGTCACCTGCATCCAAAGCTGCCCTTTACAAGACAGGTACAACTCAAGAACTTTCAGGATGGGGTCCAAGCAAGCACTAATGGCTTGTGGAGCCATCACTCACTTTCTTTCCTACCCAGGCTTCTCCAGAGAACTGCATCTTTCTCTCGACCCTGTATCTGCCAGGGTATAAGCTGTTTTTCCATTCCCCAAACGCTATTGCAATCATTTCTGCCCAGATTTATCTCATTTCAGTAATGTCTCTTGGGTTTCATCTCTATTAAATTGTTTGGACATTGGAAAGTGGGATTACCCCACTTAGCTGTAGCTGTCTCCAGTGTAAGTGACTCCATGTGTGCTTGTGATCCTGGTCCTGTGCAGGGACTGTGGGATGAAACAAATCCTTTTGGTGTCACCTGGGGTGCCTACAGGGAAATGGGCAGCTCTGCCAACTTCATGCCCCCGAGCAGACAGCCTGGGGTCACTGGTTCCCATCTATGTGATTCCACATGATTGCCCTCTGAGCAACCTGGTCCAGTGCAAGGCATCCCTGACCATGGCAGAGGGGTGGAACTGGATGACCTTTAAAGTCTCTTCCAACCCGGGGAGGGTGGAAGAGACGGGTGAAGGGTGAAACAGCAGAGTGAAGGGTGGCAGAGGATGCTGAAGCAGCTTTGCTGTCCCAGCTGCCCCTGAGTGTATTATTCTAGCAGCAGGAAAACAGTCTTCATACCATGTTGTACAACAAGATTTTTTAATGGGTGTTAAGCCCAAACCTGCTGAAAGTTTCTCTCAAAAGGGCAGATTCTTACAGGGCTCAGTAATGAAGCTTCACAGTGAAAGTGTCCAGTGCTGGTTTATAGCAGCTCTAAGAAATCAGTGTAATGTGAGAATGACCAGGGGGGTGTTGACTTTAAATACACTGACTTGGTTTGGTTTTAAGTGGTATTTTGGATGAAGAATCTTGAAAGAAGGTTTGACACCAGCTTTTATGGTAATACTTCTCCCTGATGATACCACACCTTTCCCCCAGTCACCACTACAAGTAAAACTAAGAATAAAAGCATTTTTTAATCTTTACACTTTATATTAAAAAATAACTCTCTATAAACACCTTCCAGGATCACTTTTGACATTAAACATTGATTTCTATGTCTGTTATAAACCTTGAAGAATCACCTCAGGCACTTGTAATAATCTAAGCATTAGATAGAAGCATTTTCACTATCTAATTATTACCCAGTTTAATACAAGCTGCACTTCAAGAATATTTGAAAAAAGAAATTATCTTTAAGAAAAAGACCCATCCCCCAGCAACTTCACTGATGCTGTTGGAGCCAAATGCAATACACATCAATGCAGGGAATACAAATCAGACCACCCAATAACACAACTTTCTTGAAGAGCCATCAAAACCTGTACAGAAATGTCATGGTCTTCTCTTGAAACAGGTAAAAAATCTCTCCCTGTTGCTCTTATTTCCGGAAGGAATAACATCCAGTTTCATTGTTTCCCATTTCCAGAGCATAGTTCCTTGCTGAGCGCATTTTGGACACAAGGTTAGTGCAGAAAGGGATTTGTGCACACCCATGACCAGGGCTGATCCCTGCTTGTTTATATTTGTGACACTTTTTTTTTTATTTTTTCTTTCTTTTTTCTTTTTTTTTTGCATTTTTTTCCCAAGATAGGTCTTTTAGGAAATTAAAGTTGTGAGCATTTGCCCATAACTCAATTCATATGAGACCAGCAAGTTACATCCAGGCACAGAACAGAAAATTCCTGTAATAGCCTGAATTTAGTGTCACCTGCACTTCATACAGCTGTTTCCATAATTTATGTGCACTTATTTAACTTGGCTTTATAATTCTCACTCAAAAAAATTGTAGAGGAGTAAAATACCCAGCAGAGGAAGCTAAACACTTGAGCTGGGATTAATCTCATAGAAACACAGACGGGTTTGTGTTGGAAGGGACCTTAAAGATCATCTGGTTCCAGCCCCCTTCCAGGGCAGGGACACCTTCCACTAGACCAGGTTGCTCAGAGCCCCATCCAGCCTGGCTTGAACACTTCCAGGGATGAGGTATCTACATCTTCTCTGGACAGCCTGTGCCAGGCCATCACCACCCTGATGACGAAGAACTCCTCCCAACACTTAATCTAAAACTGCCCTTTTCCAGTTTAAAGCCATTCCCCTTTGTCCTATAACTACATGCCCTGCAATATTAATGGGGAAAGTGTGAACACTAAATCTAATGCAATAATGACTTATTACAGAAAGAAAGCTATATTTTCCCCTAAATTATGCCAGTGGAGTACTGAAACCCATTTGTCTCTCGTGGTACCTTTGTCATAAATCCAAAAGGCAATTAGAGCATTTTAAATCTTGCCTGAAGTAACTTCTTGATTTACAGATTTTCCTGCACAGCTGTGAACAGCCAAATTTGGCTTAAAATTCTCCAGTGAGACAGTGAGAAAGCTCATTTTTCTTAGATGTGTCGATCTCCTTCTATAACCCTGTGAGGAGTTTGGATGCTACACGTCTCAGACAATCAGGCTACTCATTGTACCCTTAAGTGTGGAGTTGGATGTCCAGCTGTGGACAGAGCTGCTGTTCTCATTTGCTTCTCAGCCAGACACATCTGCAGTATTAGTGGGGAAAGTCTGTAGAAACAAAGACAGAGAAACAGCTTCAGAATTCAGGGCCATCTCAAAGGCCTCAACTGAGAATGATGAGCAAGGGTCACTACAAGGTGCCAACCCAAGTTCTGTCCTTTTAGGGACCAGGGATGACATTTACCCTGCGGCAGGCAGAGTTTCCTTCCTTGTCTTTGTCCCCCATGCCTCATTCCAGCAAAACTTTCTGGTGCTGCTGTGGTGCTCACAAACAGGAATGGTACCATTGGGAATTCCCTGCACAGACTTCCATCTACATCCCACTCAGAAGATTTGTCTGTGATGGACATGGTTCAGTCCAGAGTAGAATATACCCATGTTCTGTATGTCCCTGGTACAGCATGTACCTCTCAGTATCAGCTGGGTGATGGATGTGCTTTTCTTTACCCCTGTTATGCACAGTACCCATGGTTTCATCTGTGCTGGTTCATCCCATTTTTTTAGGGAACGAAGTTTCACAGCACGATGATCTATGTGCATCTTAGAGAAGCTGGGTGGGAAATTTCAGCTATCCAGTGTAGACTTGGAGCCTTCTTACCTTACAGCCTCCACACTCCATCTCCTTCCTTCTGTGCTTGGATCCATCCCCGCAGTTTTATTCCTGTCACATATTTTTAAGGTATTTATCCCAGAAGTGTAAATGTTGAAACAATGTTGGCATCAGTGTGATCATTTTGAATTTCTGTGAGTGCATGGAAAAGCCTTAGGATATGAGATGATGATAGATGATGAAAAACACCTATCACTGAAGAGGAAAATCAGCCACAGATATTGCCAGCCAGCTCTAGAAAAACTGAACAGAACTAGGTGACAGGTTCCTACTTTTCCCCTGTCTGAGGGACAGGAGAAGGAGGTGGCCTCCTGAAGCACAACACCAAGAGAGTCACTGAGGGAAGAAAAAGTCCCTTTAGCTCTGGTTTGCTTCAACAGCAGAACCTCTGTGTGCTTTTTATGGTGCATGCCCCATGCCAGGAAGGAGACACCCACACCTGGACACTGGGGGCTTGGTGCCAAGCAAGAGGATGGAGATCCAGATCCTCCTCTGCTGCTCCCCTTGCCCATGGCAAGCTGTGCTGGTCCCATCCCCACCCCTGCAGCCAGCAGTGCTTTTTGAAGGTGGCAGAAAAATGACGGATCAAAAGTTTAGCCCAGGGGCTGCTGTCAGCTTGCTCAAGCAAATAACTTCGTACAGCTTTCAGAGATTGGTGGGATCTCCCTGTGCAGGAGGGAAACATAAACAAATGGGAAAATTTTCTGGCGAGAGAGACTAACTCCTGCTCCCAGGCCTCCCAGCTGGGTGTAGATAGGGAAAAGGAAGGGTTGTGGCACTGGAAGCAGGGGAAGCAATAGGGCCAGTGCTGGGCTGGGGCAGATAAGCAGGAGGGGACCCCAAAGGGCACAAGGAAAGACAGGTCGTGTCACTGAGCACTGCAGAGCAAAGCCAGCCCCATGCAATTAAATCTAACACACATAAATTTACACAGCTCACATCTATCCCTCTAGATAGATATACTCATAGAGGGACACAGGAGCATCTTATTTTGCTATGCTACAGCACCCAGAAAAAGCCAGCACAGAGCCCTAAGTGTCTGCTGAAGTGGCCAGAGCCATTTGCAAGGCACCCAGTACCAAGACACAAGAATCTGTGTTTGAACACTTTATCCTGGTGTTCAGTAATTCACTAAACCAGGACAAAGAGTTTTAAACCAACTGTTTGAAAATCAACTTTATTGCAATTCAGACAGACACCTTTCCTCTGCCAGGCCACGGGTTTAGTAAACACACCAGGCTCATGCCTGAGCTCACAGAGGATAACCTGTAAGCACTGAGTGACAGATCTGACACTTTTTTTGAGACGTACTAGAAATCCCAATTGCTGGAATCAGTGTCAAAAATTCCCTCCTTTGGGGTTTTATTTGTAACCCCTCAGCTCCTTGCCTAGGGAGTCAGGGGCAGGGGAGAGGATGGGCGAGTTAACTTTCCCGGGAATGTTGTTTTAATGATGCTCTGTTTATGTGGTGATTTGGAGTAATATGAAACCTTGACATGCTTTGTTTTTTCTTCCTTTCAGTCTTGTATTATGTGTGTTTGGTTTAGTTCCTTTTTATCTCCCTGTGCTTAACAAAACACAGGCGCTAGCTGGGACTTAAGAACAGGGTCCTGACATTGAAAGGACATCACCTGAGAGCAGGTGACTTCCACTTTGAAAGCTCAGACATGGCTTTTTTAGTTCTGCTGTGCTTCAGATGGGCTGGGACTGCAGTGGTTTATCCTGGATTTTGGCAAGCAGGAGGATAGAAATGGGATCAGACCCCAGCCCAGCCTCCCTCCCACACTATCCTGAGGAAACAGACTCAGGTCCCTGGGCAGCAAGGGGGACACAGTAGAGAGCACTGGCAAAAGGAAGCTCCTGTTTCCACTTGTCCTGGGCTGGCTCTGAAGCTGAGCTCTTGCAATGTGACACTTTCACAAGTGTGGGTGAAAATACTGCAGGGACACAAGGTGAAGAAAATGCTCCGGTTTTGCTTCCTTTGGTGATGGTGTGAAGGAGAAAGGGCATTTCTCACCTCGGGTGATGCCCTCAGACCTTGTTTTGACCTCGGTGCTGAGTTTTGGTACCATCACAGGGCTGAGCCCTGGGCAGGGGTCCAGGGACAGCTCCTGGCCACGGGCTGCCAGGCAGGAGACAGGCAAGAGAGAGCTGTGACTCCGAGTGCTGATCTGGAGACTTGGCATCCTTAACTCAGTTCCAGGTTTGACCTGTAAGGACAAAGAGACCACATGCCTGGCAGCGACTGTGCTCTGCCTCGTGCCAGGCTGCCAGCAGGGAGCTTGTTCTTTTTTGCTCAGGGTTTTATTTTTAGGTAGAGCCCAGGGATGCGGCAGTGCAGGGTGGCACAGGCAGGGCTTCACCCTCTAGAGCACAGACAGTATTTGAATATGTGATTTCACAAGAAATTTGCTTGTCTGGAATTGCACACATTACAGCTTTTGGAGTAAATGCTTCTTAATTACTCAGGTGTGTTATAAACAAGGTTTTCCCTGGTTGGATGATTGTTGTTGGGATTGTCATTGTCATCATTATTCCTCTGCCTCATGCAGCCCTGGCACATGCAGGGACCAACTCACCTGGTGTTTTCTATGCCTAAACCTTAACTTCCTCTTTCCAACAAGCTCTCAATGCACAGAGCCAGATCCATGGGAGAAGAGAGCTGTTAGCTACCTTTTACAATTTGGTTACAAACAACAGACAGGGCCACTGCTCTTTTCCAAGGTCACTACAGTATCGGTTCCCAATAAATTAGTGCAATACCTGAAAACTTTACTCTGGCTCCTGGAATGAAATACATCATCCCAAGGAGCATAAGTGCTCCACTTTGTGCTAGAGTTCAGGGAACATCCATCATTCAGAAATTGGATTTGTGTTGGTTTGGTCTCAGCCTGGGCTATGTGTCTCCTCAGTGGCATGGCCACTCACCAGCTGTTGTGATCCAGCCCTTCCTGGATCATTTAAACCTGTTGATTTGCACTTCCCAAGCCCAGAGCAGTTACACTTAGCAGGTGATTGACATATTGAGGAAGATTTAATTGAACAGGCCCTCTCAGAGACAGCATTATGGGGACTTAGATCCTTTTCACTCAGCTTTTGGAGGCACATGTCAAAAAGGTTATGAGCAAATTTCCCGCTAGGAAAACCTGATGGCCAACCAATACCATGCAGTTCATTCTCATTAGTGACAGGAAAACACCACGGGTGTTACCTGAATATTTCTGGTCTCTGCCTGCGTAAGCAATACCCAGTCTGGTACTGAGTTCCTCTTTTCCAGGACAAGCAATTTGATTTATTACCTGATAATTCATTCTGTTCCTGCAGATCACCATTTACTAACCTTACAGGGAGCTGGATAAATGTTACAGCCATAAATGCAGGACAGAGCAGGGTCCTCATGCAGGAAGTCTGTGACATGGGTTTTTAAAAGGCTTTTGCTGAATAGTAACAGCTGCTCTTGTAAACCTGCTTCCCAGTGACTCCCCTGCTGACCGTGGGGAAGAGATGTCAATCTGATGCTTTGACAACATTTTACATTTTGGATGTTGAAACATTTCAAAATTGTTGTACTGTTTTGGTGTAATTATGCCAGAAATAAACCCACAAAAACCTCATGAGGTCCAACAAGACCAAGTGCAAGGTGCTGCACCTGGGTCAGGGCAATCCCCTCTGTCAATACACACTGAGGCATGAATGGATTGAGAGCAGCCCTGCCAAGAAGGACCTGGGGACACTGATGGATGAAAAGCTGAATGACCCAGCCATGTGCAGTTGCAGCCCAGAAAGCCGACCACATCCTGGGCTGCATCACAAGCAGTGTGGTCAGTAGGTCAAGGGAGGTGATTGTCCCCCTCTGTCTGCTCCTGTGAGACCCCTCTTGGGGTGCTGCACCCAGGCCTGGGGTCACCAGCACAAAAGGACATTGGCTTGTCAGAGTGAATCCAGAGGAGGCCACAAAGATGCTCAGAGGGCTGGAGCACCTCTCTTCTGAAAACAAGCTGAGAGAGATGAGGGTGTTCAGTCTGGAGAAAAGAAAGCTCCAGTGAGACCTGACTGAGGTCTTTAAATACTTGACAAAAGGGATTTACAAGAAAGATGAGGAGAGCAGCAAGGACAAGGGGTAACGGCTTCAAGCTGAAAGAGGGCAGGTATAGATGAGATATTCGGAAGAAATCTTTTACTGTGAGGGTGGCAAGGCTCTGGCACAGGTTGCCCAGAGAAGCTGAGGCTGCCCCATCCCTGGAAGCGTCCCAGGCCAGGCAGGACAGGGCTTGGAGCAACCTGGGACAGTGAAAGGTGTCCCTGCCCATGGCGAGGGTCTTGGTCTAGATGATATTAAAAGATGCCTTCCAACCAAACCATTCTATGATTCTATGAATTTAATAAGCTAACCAAATATATTTATTAGTCTGTTCCAAATCTACTTTCCTGGTGCCCAGGAATGTGGCTGGGACTGAGCTGAGGGCTCCCCTGGAGCAGCACAGGGACCCTGAGTGCTGGTGGGCTCTTGCAACACTCCCTGACCCCCATTGCTTCATCTTTCCTTGAGAGTTAATCTCTTTTATGAAATTTGACATTGAAATGCCTCCCTTACACAGCAGATTATGATTGTAATTAGCTACAGGATAAATAACACTGTATTGAGTATTACACTAGACTTCTCCTTTATTCTGTCACTGAAGCATGTTTTTCCCCTATTGCTTCTCCCAAATCATCATGAGACTTTTGTAAGGAGAATACTTGCACAAAAAGCTGTGGGCAATTGCTCTTGAAAAGATTCTTGCAGTTACTTAATACTGTGAAAGGGCAAAATGAAATGCTATTTAAATGTATTTTCATGCTAAATTAGAATAATGAAAGTTTCTCTTGATGCTCTGGCAATGAAATGGGAGACAACTCACTTTAACCAGGTGAATTGTGCAGACTGGGAACAGCTCCTCAAACAGGAAGAATGGAGGTGATCAGTAGATGCATTTCTTTCAATATTTTAGATGGCTGTTTGCTTTTAAAAAAAATTAAATTATTGTAGTCTGCTTCACTTGAAAACTAAATTTTAGTGTGTCACAAGATGGGGGAAAGAGGATTCTTGATGGGAATCAGAGAAGCTCGTAATGTCCAGTGAAAAACAAGGCTGGATACCGTTTCAAGGGGTCCCAGCATGAGGAGCTGGAGAGTGACTGTGTTCAGCAAAAAGGAAGTGACATTCTCTGAATATCATCAAGGAGACAGAAGACACCACAATTTTGTGGTACAGCATCCTTAGGCTCCTCTGAGTATTGCAGCAGAGGAGTTGCAGTTCTACCCTCTTGTTAGGGGTAGAGATGAGCCAAGACACAGACTCTCATTCAACAACATGAAAAGGGTCCCAGTTTATTCTTCTTTACAGCTTAGTCAGCCTGACTCTGACTGCAGCAAGCTCCTGCTGTAGGGTCCAGCTGCAGACTCTGACTGCTGGCTATTTCCTGCTGGCCTAGGACTCCAAGTACTCGTTTGCAGACTCTGAACACAGCTTTCACCTGGCTCAGCTGTGGCTGCAGGCTCCAACAGCAGCTCTGACCCCATCAGACCCAGACTGACCTCACAGCAGATCTTTTACTGCAGCAACTCTCTTCCTTGTCTCATTCTTCTTTGTGTCTTTCTGCGTAGTTCATTCTTGCCCAGGGCTCCTCTACCTCCTCCAGGTCCTCCTCCAAGATCCTCACTAACCAGCCAACCCACCCATTTTATCACGCTTATCTTTATTAATCACAACTATGACCAAGGGCAAGGCTGTTCCTCTTCTTGGGTAATTAGTACAACTGTGACTTACCAGTCACTGTAATCCCTCCTTCTACACCTACACTCTGAGGGCCCCTGCTGCATCTCCCATCATCCCAGCTCCTAAAATCACCCCAAAACCACAAGCCTTTTGCTGTGGGTAGCTGCTGCAATCACCGTCCTCCTCTATAGCTGACATCATTCTCTTCCCTCTGGAGAGGGGTTTGTAAACAAACCCTCTCCTCTGTGACAAGCCGTTAGTTCAGGTAATGCTGTGGCTCTGAATAGAAAGTCCCAGAGCCAGCCAAAGCCCAGAGCTGATATTTTCTCTGTGGCAGTGCCCTTGTGCTTCCGTATCTCACAGCTCTGGAGCAGCGTGTGGCCGAGCTCGCCATATGTGCTGCAGTTCCTGCCTGCCCCTCCTCACTGGAGCAGCATCCCAGCCTGGATCTGTGGCTGGGCAGTGATAAACCTGTGAAAATGAGACCTTTATTCCTCCCTTTGACCTTACCAGTGTCTACAGCCCTCAAGGTTAAGTGTGCAGGCATGAGATGCTTGGGTGGATGATGTTTCTCCTTCTATGATGCACTCCCAAAACCTCCTGATCCTATTCCTGAAGCAGATAGGCTGCAGCTGTGGGAAGAAAAACGGGGTTAGGAAGCCCAGATGTGCAAAGAAGAAAGCAGGAGAGGACTGGCAGCATTTCCCAGCTCTGGTAAATACAAATAACCACAGTGAGGGACATGGATCTCAGCAGCCCCAGGACAGAGGTACCCCCCAAGTATGCACACTCTGGTAAAAATGCTAACACTCACCTTCTGTGTGTGTATTTTTAATATATATATGTATATGTATGTATGTACATATGTATGTATACATATACATATATATGTATACATATATATGTATATATACATACATATATATATGTATATCTGCATATATATATATGTAAGATGGGGTTTGCTGTTTTTTTAATATATATGTATGTGTATATGTACGTATATGTATATATGTGTATATTTATACAAATGTATGCATATATGTATAAACATTTGTGTGTAAACAGATATGTGTGTAAATTTCCCTGTATCTCTCCTCTCTCTTTGATGATGTCTAAATAACATCATTTCTCCATGCTGGACACAGTCCATCCCCAGTGTTCCTCCTGCTGGGGCCCCTGAACATGAAACCAGCCTTATTTCTCTACAGGGAACTAAGAACTGCCCTAATTCCCATCAAGAAATCCTCTTTCCTCCATCTTGTGACACTTAAAAAGTTAGTTTTTAAGTAAAGCAGGCTATTAAAAAAAAAACAATAAAGGGAAAAAAATATTTGAAATATTATTAAAAAAATGCATTTGCTGATTTATTGTATAAACACACACAAATCCAGAAAAGCCCAGCCCGAACCACAACCCTGCACCTCAGGACAGAACTCCTGCCTGACTCAGCAATAAGCAGCTCTCCTGATTATCATTTCACAATTCAGAGCACCTAACCTCACGTCAGATGTGTATTTTCCTGTCGTACAGCTCACCTGAGGCTACGTAAACCTCGCTGAGCTGCTGCTGCCTGTCTCAGCAGTGGGAATACAACTTAATGATTCACTCCTCGCCTGGACCAACATGTCAGCCCCTCCTGATGGTACGACTTGTTTAACCTCTTAGGAATAGGAGCTACCCTGACACCTGATGTGTCACATCAGTTATCAGGATGCAAGAGAGAGATCTGGCTGCCCCATCTCCATAAATCCTTGATCTCTGTAGCAGGGCTGTCACTTCTCCCTGCAGAGACTGTAATTTCGGGTTTGCTTTGAGCTGGCTGTGGTACACCTTGGGCTTGATATCTTCATCACAACTCAGAGTCTCTGTGCCAGCCCAGGATGGTGCTGCTATGACTGCTCTCAATGATGGTGCAAGATGCCCAGCGAGGACTTCAAAGCCTTTGCAGATGCTTTTTAATGAAGCCTCGTATTGAGCTATAAAGTAAGGAAGCATCATTAAATGTCTGCACAGACACGGAGAGGAATTATCGCTGCTGAGACCATCCCTCCAGTTCACACCACTGAGTGGGCCTAAACAGGATGGGGCAGCACCCCTGTCCTGCCCCACTCGTTAGAAAACACTTTCTTTTAACCAAATTGACACGTCTATAGCAGCAAAGTGGCCATAAATCACAGCATTAAAGCCTCCAGACCAGCGCTGCTGCTCTGAATGCAGCAGGCAGCTCGGGCAGCGGTCTGCTGCCCATCCATCTCCACATCAGGGCGTGCCCTTCCTTCTTCTCTCCAGGAAAAAAAAAAAAATCCTGGAAAAGAACTAGTCCAGCCTGGGAAAATCCCACTTTCCAAGCTGGGAAATGCCACCTATTATAAGAACTTTTTCCCCCCGTTTTTCACCCATCCATTTTTTGTTTCCATGGAAACATGGCCAGTAAATCGGCTGGCCAGAGGCAGCCCGGGAATGGGGAAACCCCTGGGGAGGTTTCCATACCTGAAAACTACAAGGGGTAATTTGCAAAACATAGGCTTTTTGTTCCTTGGGGGCTCCCAAGTCACTCAAAATGTTTAAATGCAAATAAAAGATTAGTAATTTTCCTATACCTAAATATAAGCATAGGGTTTAACAGCTAACCTTCCCACCTGAACCTGGGTGATGCTTTGTAGAGTCTCAGCTTCAGGTGGAGATTCTGGTGCATGGCCTTGTCCCTTGCACTGAGAGCAAATTTTGGGGCTTGGGGGTAAAGGTAAGACCAGGGTGGTCCCTGAGGTCTATAGGATATAAGTAGATGTGTCTAAGTATTTACACAAACAAAAAGCAGAAGAGATAAAAAGCTACAATTTTTAAATATTATAAATGCTTTTAGTGATAGAAAGCACTGCTAAGTGCAGCTGTGGGCCAGCCCTGGAAACCAGAAATCATTTCCCATCTGCCAGAAAGATGTCCAGCCTCAACCAGAGGCACCACCATTCCATGCCATCCCACTGCAGGGAAAACAGCCTGACACGATGCACTTGGAAGCAATGCCACCTTTTTGGCCTATCAGCAAAGACATTCTCAAAAACATTTGCTCAACACACCTTTTTCCCAGGATACATCATCTGGGATGGTCTCGTGTTGGACACCCAGGCAAGCAAGGCTGAGAAAACCTGAGCCCGTGGCTGCATCTTGTTGCTGACCTTCCCACTCACTGTGTTTAATTCAGAAATCCAATTATATCACTTCTAAATCCCCAAATCTTGTGCTCTTTCTCCTGTGCACATCTCTTCTCCAGCCCTGATCAATATTTCCAAGCCTCTTACCGGGGAGAAAACCGCAACTGCGCTGCAGGATTTGCTCTCACGCCGCCAGAGCAAAGCTCTTCCCTGCTGCTACCCACGAGCCTGCCCTGCTGCTCAGGAAAAAAATCGCCGGGAGGGGGGGTGGATGGTCTAGTCCACCTCTGTGTTGCTAGAAAATTAAAATGAAAAGCCAGCTGCGGGACTAAAGCCGGCGGGGCTGGCAGGCAGCGCCGTGTGCTCCCTCTGCCGTCGCGGCCGCAGCAGTGATGGGCTCCGGGCAGGGATGAGCAAAGGAGGCAAGGCAAGCCCAGCCAAAGACCTTGTTTCCCCATTAAAGTGGGAGTTTTAATAGCTGATGAGGATGATCTCTGCCTGGCCACCTGCGTCAGGCTGCTCCTGGCAGGTAGAAAGGCAAGCTGGAGAAAATGTCAGTGAGGACAAAGGCGGGATATGGTAATTGCTCTGGAGCCCCTCAGTCAGGTTAGATCTGTGTTTCAACGGTCAGGGACTCAGAGAACAGATATTTGGAAGAGTGCAGGATCAGTGGGTGCCTGCATAGGGGCAAGTTTTACTCCTGGAGGCTTTGCAAAGCACACTCTGACTTGTACCAGCATTGCTGCTTGTCTTAGAGAGGCTGCAGCATCACTAAGAAGTCGGCTGAAGAAAGGAGGTGATTTGTATCCCCCTTAGCTCCCTTGCAGCATCAGCCCAGCCCTGAAGGACCCTGCTCTCCCTTGCAGGAAGTTTAACCCATAACCAAATATTGTGTGATTGGGGCAAATGTGTCACAAGCTCCAGGATGTGTCTGGGATGGAGGCAGAAGCACAGCCCTGCCCCGTCAGTGTTTCCCAGGGCTCAGCTCAGAGATGTGCCTGTCCTGAAAGCAGGCAGAGACTGAACACTGCTTGTGCTCTTTCATGATGCAACTTGGTGGCCAAGCCCACTGTCTGAAACACAGGGCACTGGAAGTTGCTCCAAGTTCTCTCCAGAACCTTCTTTTATCCAGTGTGAACAACCGCAGCTGTCTCAGACTGTCTCCAGGAGTAGGTGCTCCAACCCTCAGACCATCTTCATAGAGCCCTCTGAACCTCCTCAAGCAGGTCCGTGTCTTGCTTATACTTAGTGCCCCTGAATAATTTGTATCACTGTTTATCTTACCTTAAAAATATGTTCCAAATCCTTGTTGTCTGGCACACAGGGGTTCCCCTGGGTCAGGATACCCAAAGTTACTGTGTGTAGCTGCTAAGTGTGACAGCACAGGAGAAACATGTCCGGTTACTACTAAGTTGAAAGGACATGATTAGCCATTTGCTGTATCTTTATTTCAAAATGTCTTCAAATGAGGGGTGTGCCTTGCGCGCAGTAGTGCTGGTGCTGCCTCCACTTCCCCACCTAGGCTGTGAAAGTGACATTTCTCCTTGTGGATGGGGTAATGAGGAGGACACAAGTCCCTGCAAAGCCCCCCCCCATGCCTTCAGCACCAATCCCATCAGAGAGGACTCAGAGGACAGCAGCTGGGGACATACATGCATGTTTTCTCTAAGTGGGGAGGATGGCAAAATTGGCAAGGGGCCAGCGGGAAGTATTTGTAAACACTTTGTAAATGATCCAATTTTCCTGAGCATCTGTTCACAACTCACTTGCCAGCTCCATGGAACCAGTGCTGGTTGCTCAAATGGCAAAGGCTGGAAAAACCCCAGACTTGCTGTGACTCCCATCCCATCACCGATGCAATTAATTGGCAACAGCCTCGCTCTGACAACGCAGGCTCCTTGAAGTAATAAAACCCCTTGTTGGGAAGGTGCCTGCATCATTATTGCATTGCTTCTCAGAGCAATGTGCTCCAGCCCACGGACACTTGCAGCTGGCCTCTCATCAGCATCCTTTGCCACGGCGAGGACATTGCCTGCACTCCTCCTGCAAAGATGCTCACAGCAGTTTGAGCAGGTGCCTTTGCATGCTGGAGCTAGGGCTAACTATGACTAAAACCTAGTTTGGTCCTAGTTAAGACAGCAGCAATGGGAACAAGTGTTTTCCATAGGGGGTTAAATATTACAGCAAGCTTGACACAGTTTTCTAGGTTTTTGGATAAAGACTGAGCTCAGAACTGGCAGCAGCCTGTCAAGATGGAATGACCTCGTGTAGTCTCTGACTTCTGTGTCCTGCTATGCCCTTTCCCATTGAAAGTAATCAACTCCTCAAAAAATATAAAATATTTTGCAAAAGGGTTTCTTCTTAATAAAAAACCTGGAAAGAAAGGACAAGGGTATTAGTTTCCACAGACCTGCATGAGTAGTGATGATCCAGTAGATATTTAGTGCTGTGGTCCCAGCTACATCTTCATCTGCTTTATTTCTTTTTCCCTTTAAACTGGGTTGGAATAACAAGACCAAATCTCCATTTTCATCATAGATTGGGACCCTCTCTGGACAGCCTGGATCTGCAGCAGGACAGCTTAGCATGGGTTTAGAGCAGACTGAAGAAGCAGGAGGGATGTACTGATTCTTCATCCCACCTTAGTTCACTCTCCCAAAGACCACAAGGTGTTTCCTGCTTCTTACCATTACCTGGTAATTTCACATGGAAAATTCCTCATTACTGAAGGATGCAATGATTCTAGGGGTGCCTTTCATCCCCACCCTTTTCTCACTCCCATAAATTAGTGCTTATATGGGAAATGAGCTCAGACATTGCCCCGGGGTCAGTGCATCTGCCAGTGTTTGGCCAGTCAAGCACTGACTGCCATCAGTGCCCATCAAGTCGTGCTTTCACACCCTGGCCTGGGGTTTTCAGAGGTGATATATTAATTTTTTTTCCCAGGTGAAGATGACCCCATTCATGGCTCCTCATCTCTTTGTCCTCATGCTAATAATTAGAGCAGTGAGGGGCCGGGGAGCACGCCTGGCATGCTTGGGAAAGAAAAATTCGCCTGCCTCGGGGAGGGTTTTTTCAGTCAAAGGAGAAATTGCTAAAAGAAGAAAAGAAGAAGAAATAAAAATCGCAGCAGCCCTTAGATGGGCTGTGTCTGTCTCAAGGACAAAATATCCCTCCCCACAGTTCCTGATACGAAAAGGGAAGGTAACATCATCAGGAAGGAACCACAGAAAAGGCATGGAAGGAAGGAATCACAGTATGCTGGGTGAACAATATAGGATCTTGTGCTAAAAACTAAAGGTGTTGGAGGTTCAGACTCCACTCTCATACATCACCATCATCAGGAATCATTTACCTGGATTTAACAGGATGATCTTTTTGAATCAAGAGGAAAATTCTGTTCCTCACAGAAATCTCAGTGGGTTTCTTGCCATGCAGGCTCATCTGTAAATTAATTCTGGATTTGAAAAGCCCAACCAACCTTCAGACTGGCCTTGTTTCAGTGACTTTATGGTTTTGGGGGTTACTTTTGGGAGAATTGGACTCACCTAGGTGGGCTCCTTGCTGTGAGGATGTTCCATGGGAATTAGTCACAGCAATGCCGTGGTTTTGCCTAAACTAGGTGGTGGTGGGTTAAAGAAACTGAGTTTATGTTATTATTTTCCTGGTTACTCTTTCACTCTATGTCTTCCCTTACTTCTCACTGGGAAAATGGATGTGAAAATATTTGATTGGTTACAGAGCAGGTTGGTCACAGACCGGCTTGTTGCCACAGAAGAGCAGGAGTGTGTCACTTCACCTGCCAAAAATCCCCAGATCAAACTTTCTCATCCCAAACGAAAGCCCATTTCAGTCATCTACCTCGTTGCTGGCAGTTCATGGGGTGGATGTATGGGATAAACTCTGGCTCAGAATTGGAGATGGGCTTGCAGGAGAGAGGGTGATCATCTCTTCAGACCTCTGCAGCTGGTGCCATGGCTCACACATGCCCACTGCAAAGTTTTTCCTTGAGGTTTTTCTTCACTGAAAGTTGGCAAAAAAAATCAGTCTTATGGTTAATGTGTCTTGGGCCTTTCAGCCTCATCAGTGCAATTTTTTTCTTCTAGTTGTCACTAACCTGCCTATAGTTGGTTTCGTGGTTTTGATTTAAAACCAATGAAGTCTGGAGTGGAAAGCCTAGGTTATTTTTCTTGGGATTCCATGGATTTTACTCAAGTTCCCCGTAAAATATTCTAACACTGGAAATTAACTGGAGTGCTTTTTCTTGTGCCCAAGCAAGTAAAAGTCTGGTTTCAATGTGCAATAAAACCAGAATGATACCTGTGGTGTAAAGGGCAAGACACACCTTGAACTGGCATGGTGAAATTATCTGTAAGCATGTAGATTGAAAGGAAATGGCTTATACGCATCCAATAGGAAAAAATAATGGTGTTCTGGTGTTGGGTTATGAGAACGGAGGCAGGAGAAGCCCTGTCCCTTGGCTGGACAGGTTTTCCTTCTATACCAAAGGAATAGAAAATATCCATTATTTCCAAAATAAAGCTACATAGATTATTCTGCTAGTCGCACACAGTGAGTATCACCTGCCTTTGAAACGAGGTCTGATTTTGGTCTGGTGTCTGATGACTCCAAATCACCTTTGGAGTCATCAGACACCCTTGCAGTGAGCAGGCACACCCTCAGCTAGATCACATTGCTCAGAGCCGTGTCCAACCTGACCTTGAATGTTTCCCTGGGGAGGCATGATCAAGAAACACCCAGTTTGGTCTGGCCTCCTCTGAGCAGGAGGATCCAAGAGACAGGAGACGGGACAGTTGATCCAGGGCTTTTTAATCCCATGATAAAATCTCTAAAAGGGATTCAGGCTGTGACCAGCAGCACCAGGACACCAGGCTGCAGAGAGGGCTCATGCTGTGTGTCTACAGCAAGAGGCACTCCCTCCTTCCCTCCCTCTCTCCTTCCCTCAATCTCTATGTCCCTCCATCAGTGGGTCCTTCCTTCCTTCCTTCCTTCCTTCCTTCCT
>VWZS01009486.1:304807-309807 GCA_013397075.1 Rhabdornis inornatus
TATTGTTTGGTTTCACTGTTTTTTTGATTTTTTTTTTTGTTGTTATTGGATGGAGTTTTTAGATGCTATCTTTAAGATTTTTTTTTTTAAGCTTAAGTTACTTTTTTATAGACTTAAGCACAGTTTTAATGGACATTGGACGCTGTTTTTTGAAATTCAAAAAGAAAAAAAAAATTAAAAACNAAACGAGCCAAGATCAAGAAGGCGACGGGCAGTAAGAACTCCCTGGCAGTGCACCTCATGGCCCAGGGGCTCTACAACCACTCCACCACGGCGAAAGACGGCAAGTCGGACAGTGAATAGCCAAGGGAAAGGGGGGTGGGAGGGAAGCGAGGNAACTTTTGCTGAAGTCCAAAGATTTTTATTGCTGCATTTCACACGACTGTGAACCGAATAAATTAGTTCTCCTATTTGTTCTATGAGTTTAAACTTTTTTTTTACCCCACCCCTAACCTTTTCTTTTGTATTTTTCCTTTCACTTTCTTTTTTTCTTTTTTCTTTTCTTTCTTTTTTTTTTTTTTTTTTGTTGTTGTTGTTGGGGTTTTTTGGGTGGTTGTAGTGTTTTTGTAATTTTTTTTTTTTTGGAGTTGGGTTGTCCGGGGCTGATTTTGGGGATAGATGAGGAGAATTTAATTTTACAAGAAAGAAAAATTGTAAGTAACATTAGGGAAACGAATCTCAAAGCATCGTCTTGAAACGTGCCCGGGGTCCTTTCCTGAGCCTCTACTCCTTCATCACCGCCAGCGAGAGCCGCGGGCGCCCGCGAATGCGGAATGCAGGCGTGGATGCTGGATAGAGATGGGGTGAGCAGCCCTCCCCTTCCCACTTGCTGGGAAAACTTCGGGAACCCCACCTCCGAAAAGCGGGAGCCTCTCTGGAATGCTGCTCCCCCCACGGCCCCGCTGCCTTTCCGCGGAGAGCAGCCGAGGGATGGGACCCGGCTCCGCTCCGGCATCACCTCCCCGAAACATTTGGGAGCGTTTTAGCCCCCCCTTCCCCCCCAAAAAAATCCCATTTTTAGTTGTACCTTCCCCTCGGCAGCGCGGTCCCCGCTAGCGCGACGGTCCGTGGCAGCGTGCGGGTGGGTGTGCTCCCCACACGCCCCTTCCTCACGCACACGCCTCCCTGAAATCGGAGTTTTTGGGGGGTTCGAGGAGCTGTGCTGCGTTGAACCCGTTTGTCCCGGAGCGTGGGATCCCTCTCCCCGCTCCGGAGGGGAATTTGTCCCGCCTGGGCCTGGATGTGCGTGGGCGCCTGCTCAGGAACGGGTTCTCCTGCGACGCTGTTTGTGGGGGGGGAAAAACTTCTCGCTTTGCCTTAAAACCTCTTTATTTTGCAGCTCTAGTAGATACACACTGTACATAGTAGTATAAAACTAAAAAAAGAAAAAAAAAAGGAAGGAAAGAATCCAGCTATAAAATAAAAACTGTAATTTTAAATTCTGTGGATAACCATCAGCTGCTTAGGAGCCAGGATTAAATGACTTTGCCTTTTAGCAAGAAAGCAAAGGATTTTTTTTTCTTCTCTCCAGTTTATAAAACATGTGCATTTTACAATTGCAGTATCAAATATTTATAATCGGATGAAATATAAATGTTTCTATTTACAACTGTGTTCTCAACATTGTGAACATTCTCGCTGCATTTTGTGTGTTTCGATTCTCGAGGACTGCATTAAATAATAATAATTAAAAAAAAAAACAAAACAACAAAAAAAAAACAACCAAAGAACCCACTTTATTACGAAATCAAACCCTTGTCACTCAGACGTTACAATGGAGCTATTCGGGAATATATCCCTAAATGTTCATACAGCCTTCAGACTGCACTTCTGAGCGTTGGAGCTGCAATTAGGAGTATTTCGTAGTTTCAATTCTTTCCAGGGGTATGTGGTGGGGGTGAAATCCGTGGCGATTTTTGAGAGAGGTGGTTTTGCAGCCAGGCGTTTCATCAGCCTTTTGACCTAATGAGGGAACTTTGGGGGATTCATTCCTAGGCTGAAGGAGAGGACGAACGCCAGCCGGCCCCGAGCCCCTCTCGGGCACTCCTCCTCCTGCTCAAAAGGAGCTGAAAATGGAAAGGAAAATCTCTTTAATCTCACGTACTGTCAACAGGTTTCACCTTTTCAAGACTTTAAATACCCGGTGGTGTGATGATGCTCTGACAGGCTGCGTTTGGAAAACCTCTGCTAGAAAAACACGTAACCCTGGAGCTCGGGAAGAGGGGATGGAATATTGCCGATGCCGCGACACGAAACCAGGCACCCTGTAAAATACTTGGCAGCCCCGGGAAATGACAGTACCACGATTTTAGGACAGGCTGGACAAAAATAAAACGATCATCCGCCTTGCTGCGACAAAGGGCACAAGAGCTCCGAAATAGCTTTCTGCAGGCAGGAGAGGGAGGAAGGGCAGAGACTCACTCACCCTCAGGGTCACTCCTGCTGCAGGGAACACGCTCCCAGATAAAACCAAGGAGAATGGTTGGGGGGGGAAAGTGTATTCAAAAATTTATTTAGTATTTTATTTTTTTCAAGTTTCTACTTTGGGATGTATTCTGCAAAGGGCAAAATTCTCCAGGAGCGGAGCTGCAGCTGGGATGATGCACCAAGGGCTTCACCTGCCCGGAGGAGCTGGGACCAGGGCTGAGTGCAGGGATGCTACCAGGATACTGCGGGGTCCTGCTTCCCATCTTGTTTTATTTTCCCAGCCTCTCTGGCTTGTGTGCTTTTGATATATATATATATATTTCTTTTTTGGTCGCCTCCGTTAATGGAAGCAGGTGATTTTTAATCCCTTGGGAACAAATCGATGGCAGTGGGCACTTCAGAAGAGTTTTAAATCTGGTTTGAAAAATAGCTTCCGTTGTCCGACCGTACAAAACGGCACCGTGGGTGTGTTACACGAGGGTGGATAAGTCCCACAGATATTATTTGCATTTTTTTAGGAAGTCACTAAACAGCAGTGGGAGAAAATTTGGCCGTGCTCCTAAGAGTGCAGGCAGAAGCGGAGTTTCCACCTGTCCTTACCCAGCCTGGTAAGAAATGCTGGGAACAGAAAACAGATGTGTGACACCAGCAGGAATATGTAGTTTTGGGTTTAAAAAATTAGTAGTGAAACTTCTCTGAGCAAGTCCAGTCTGTGGAGCAAGGACAGACGATAATATCTCGCTGCTGCTTGGATTTTATCCAGACCAGAGCACAAAATATTTGCCATTGGTAAGCCGTGCCTTCAGTGGGAGCAGCGATTGCTTCACTTCTCACCTGCCTCCGATATTTTGGGGAGCGCTTGCAAGTGGAGAGGCGCAGGTTGGGAGGGGCTCGCTCCGCTGCTGCCCTCGCCACCCTTTGAGCGGCTGCTGCTTCCCGTGCGCCGTCCAGAATGCGCTCCCACGCCCGGGCAGCGGCTCCCCGCTGGCTCGGGAAGGACGGCACAGCTGAATTAGACCTCGATAATTTAAAATTTTAAATGATTTTAACAGGAGGAGCTGCCGCACAAGTTCCTTTCGCAAATTTAGGAAAGCAACAAGATCTTTCTGAAGCAGCCTTTTTGTTTTGGAAATGGCAGAACCCCAACCCACAACAGCACCGAAGTCGAGCCACAGCCTTCCCCAAAATCTGGCTGTGCCGGGGCGAGGGCAGAGGCAAGACTGGCCCTGGAGTCACACGGCTGGCAGCGTTTTTATCCTGGCAGGCAGCTCTCCCTGAGATTTCCCGCCCCCATCTAGCGGGGCAGGCTCCTTCCCCTCTAGCCGGAGCAGCAGAGTCCAGTAAAAAAAAAAAAAAAAAACTAAAAGCAAAAACAAAAAAAATTAAAAGGGAAAAAACCAAACTAACTAAATCAAACAAACCAACCAAAGCAGGAAAATATTTCAGGGCCGAACAAAAATACATCTGCACTTGCTCGCGCCAGCCAGCCCCTCCGTGTAATTAATTAAGCGTATTTTCCCCGTAACTCTGTTTAATGAGATTCTAAGCACTGAGGTTTAATGAAGGTGTTCCTCCGCTCCTCTCCCTGTTAAGTCAGGATGTGGCACATGCGATGTACAAACCCACACCCAAGCACGATATATGCAAATGTCCGCGCCATTGATTGTGAAATGTGTATCAGAGTTAGAGGGGGGAACTATTTAGCTAGCTCGGGTTCGTGGAAAAAAAGAAAGTAATTCTGTACCCCGCTGATTTAATATCCGACCGCCACATCCAATCCCCGCCCATGCAGCTATCAAAAGTACCCCTGGGATGTTTGGATATCATCTCCAAACTAACATTTGTGATTATGAAACGCTCAGAAGGGGAAGGTTAATAACAATTTGTTTCAAAGGGCCATGAGTCAATTTTATAAACAAATCTGCGTCGTCTTAAAACAAATAAGCAAGCAAGCAAGCAAGCAAGCAAACAGAGTGGAAGCTGGAACCCACGGCAGGGGCCGGACCTGGGTTCTCGGGGCAGGAGTTGTACCCGCTTTCCGCAAGGATGGATGGAGCCGAGGCAGCCCGGGACGTGCCCGGGAACTGCAGCCGGGGATGATGGGGTGTGCAGGGGGAGAAGTTTGTGCTGTGACAGCCCGGGGGATGCTCCGTGGCTCCGGCAGAAACGCACCCAGACACATTTGGGAAGCATAAGGTAGTCCTGGGTTTCTGTACGGAAAGCTGGGACGTTCCCTAGCGGAGCTGGATTTGGTGGAGCTGGAGAGGGGGCAGGTCTGGGCTTGGGAGGGTTATCCATGCCCTGGGCTCACCGGGTACACGCACCGAGACCAACCTTGCAGCTAAAACCAGCACTAGCCCGTCCTCAATCAGCTCTGGCTCGTATTTTGGACCCCTGGCAAACTCAGGCAAGGCTGTCGGCCAAAGCCTGGCCCCAGCATAGAGAATAAATGGCCTGGTTGAGCCCAGGCAGGAAAAGACGACGGAGCCGGCAGCTCCAGCGACAGCTACGGCCGGAGCCCGAGGGCAGCCCCGTTCCTGCTGTCCTGCCCTGCTCATTGCCCTCCGCTGGCC
>VWZS01009486.1:314807-421553 GCA_013397075.1 Rhabdornis inornatus
TACCCAAACCTCAAACTGGCAGACTGAGTCACAGTTTGAAGTGATTATCCAACTTTAGAGTGCTCATCATAGTGATGTCTTTTCTTGCTCACGTATTTCTGTTGCTAATTGTAGCCCCAATTATTCTCTCTCATCCCATAGGGGAATAAACCAGCAAAGCAGTTGACCTACTAGTAGGTACACCTGGGAGGACCTTTCCCACTCAGGGTTTCCTCTAGTTTGGGATTTGGAGGGGACACTCATCTCCCTGCAGATGTTAACTGCTCCCCAGGGCTCTCTCCTTGCAGCTTTCCAGCTGAGGGAGATACATTCCTCACGTCGGTAGGTGCAGGATTCATCCCATGTGAAGGACAACTGTCACTTTATTAAATAGTGACATCAATGATCGTCTGCCTGGCAAGAGCTGTGCCTCGGTTCACAGCTCTGCACTCAGAAACCAGAGCATCTCCTGATCGGGGAGACCACTTTTTATAACCTCATCCCACATGGTTTTGCAGGCAGTAATACATCCCAGTGAGACTATTAGACAAATAGGGTCTTAAAATCTTATCTCAGATCTTGCTCAAACGCGAGATTTTTGTAATCATAAATGCTAAAAATACCACTCATATGTAAGAGCAATAACTGCAAGCAGGATTCAGGCTTGCCTGAAATTGCTGCAGTCCAGGCAATTCATAGTTAATACATAACTCTCTTGACAAACAGCTCAGATGACAACATACCTATAATTATAGTTATATCTGATCACGTCGCCTGGGGAAAAATGAAGGTGATACTGCAAACACAGAGGGGCTGCATCCTACTCTCTATCTCCCAGTCAGTGCTCCAGACTCCCTTGGACCTCTCCAGGAATTTCAGTTGGCTAGTCAGCCCTGGGAAGGGGTCTGTTAGGGATGCTGTGTGCTCACCTGTGCCTCCCTAATTTTGGGAGCTGAGTGGTACCCATTTAGCGTGATGCTGGCAAATTAGAGCAGCCTGAGAACACAGGCAGGTAATAGAAGCAGGGTGGGCTTGAGCTTGTGTCTTCTGTCCCTGGGAGGTTTGCAGGGCTGGCAGATGGGAAACCAAGCAATGACACTGTTGTTACTGCTGGCATGGTGTCACTTGTGTGCCAGCTCCCCTGGGTGGGGACTGGCTACCGTAGTTGTGCAAGGGACAGAAAGGCCAATGCAATGACAAGGGGGATGGAGAGAGGCCACAGGGCTGGGGAGGCAGAGGGGTTTGTGTCCTCCATCCTCAGGGTTCATCCTGCCAAGAGCCACCTTCCTGTGGAGCTGCCACATCAGCATCAGCCTGGGCCACCTCTTGGCTTGCCAACAGAAGTAATACCCTTTGTGCCCAGTCTTCAGTCTGGCAATCTCTTTGCACCCTCTGTGCATCCTAAATATGAGAAAACCTTGACATGACCAACTCAGCTGGGTGGGTTTCTGCCTGTCCCTTTTTTTTTTTCTCCAGGATGAGCATTTCTCTCCATTGCATGCCCACTTTTTCAGGATGACCACTGTCTCTGGCATGGAGTGAGCACTGGTATCCTCTATTTACACTGCTAGCAGAGAGACAAGGCTGTCCTCCTCCTTGGATTTGCTGTAAGCACTCACTGGATTCCCAGGACTAATATTTCCAGGATGAATATTCTTATATGATTTTGCAGCCTTCTTTTTTTTTGGCTGAGACAGCAATGTTCCCTAATGTGTAAATTTTCCTGTTTTTTCCCTATGCATAAACCTTAAACTCTATCAATAACTAATTGTTTCATGTGTCTCAGACAAAGTGTAATCAACAGAGAGAATGGTGGGGAAGTGTGAAATGACAGAGTGACATTCTATGCTTAAATAAGCAAACTACACCCAAATCAAACAATGGCTCGAAAATGTTTCCATAATAAGGGTGCATAAATTACCTCCATTACTTGGAAAGCTCTTACTTGCATCTTACCAGCCACATTTGTAGTATTCACAAGAGCTGATACACTCCGATCATGATAGACATGCCTCTGTTACAGTAATTATAAAATGCTTTGTGAAAATATCATTGTGTCTACAGAGCTACTGAAGTTATACTGTCTCCTTGGTGTTTGTTTATTGCCTCTGTGAATCTAAAAAATATCATTAAAAAGAGCAAGAAGAAATACCTTTGGAAGGAGATAGACCACTTTTTTGATACTTATTCTCTGCAAGGGAAAAAAATAAATTGTACCTTAGATTGTGCCAATATGTGATATTCACCATCTGAATAATGTAAAGGGGGTGTGATTCCTTGAAAAAAGATGGGCAATAATTTCAGATTGGATGGAAACATTTTAAGAGGATAAACTGATGGTTTCTTGTGTAAGATCTCAATCACAGGTGCATATGTCCATACATACAAGAAGGGTCTGGGAGAAAGGAGATTTTGTGTGAGAGCCAACGCCACCCAGGGCTGGTGCTGCAGGTGCTGCCCCTGGCTCCACACAAACCCTCTGGACCCCATGGAGGCAAGAAAATCACTCTTTGCTCTTGCTCTCATCTCACAGTTTGAAAAGGGATTGCTAGTCAGTGCTTTATTTTTTTTTGGCATCCTACAACTTGAAAAATAGCAACTTCAATTTTTTTCTTTAAAGGAAAATCCTGTACAGTTTAAGCAAAAGCAGATCCCTTACAATTATGTATTTAGCCTATGTATCTCATTATTTTATTTATTTTTCCCCTTCAGATATTTTGTTTTAGTTGAATACATCTAATGACGTAAAGCTATAAGTAGTCAAAATTCTGTTAGGGAATCATGGAAAATAATTATACTAATAAATGAAAAAGAAAACACAGTAATAAAAGAGATATGATTTGCTTTAATTTTGTGGCTGCATTCATCATTACACCAAGGCAATATAAAATATCTGACCTGAACACGATTTTGGTCCTTATTACAATTGCTAGATTCATTAAAAAGACCATGTTAATTTATTTTAATAGTGTAGGATCTTGGAGTAGAAGTATTTTCAAAATTAAAATCAGCCAATGTAAGTAAAAGCCTTGAACAAATCTGGAAAGCCTTAAAGGATTGTTCTGAATTGACTTTAACACACAGTGTAAGAAGAAAATGTACTTATATACTGCTACTTTTATTATAAAAATGTATGTGGAAGAAGTTTGGAGAGAAATTGTCCGCAAGCAGTGAAGTGCAAAGTGTGAAATATTAGATATACTCTTAAAAAAAAAAAAAAAAAGAGAAATTGCCCAGTTTTAACAAGCCGAGAGGGTCTGAATGCATGAACAGCATCAGCTGTATTTCAAATTAACCATAGCAAGCCCTTCCACGTACCTGGAAAACCTGATCTGAACGCTAAGATTTTCTATGTTAATTTATACTGCAGAGTTCTTAACATCTGACATCGGCTGTAACATTACAAGTTGTGCTATGACTTTATTAAGGGATGATTTCCAAAGCCCTAAAGAATACTTATTATGTTGTAATATATATTTCTGAAGAGGATTAGGTCTTTGATGCTAAAACCTAGACGTTTTAAAAGCGAGTTTACTGAAATGAAAAAGATTACATATGTTCCTTTGTGTTGCACCAGGTAGAGCTTTTCCACCTTCATTTCAACTTCGTTTCACAAACCTCAGTGGTATCACAACCGAGAAATGCATTTAAAATCCCTCAGAGTTTCATTACTGCAATGGGATATTCTAGAAAAGGACCTGGGGCTTGTGCTGAACCACAAACTGAATAGGTAACAATGGGAAAAAAAACTTGGAAAAATACAAAAAGCCCAGAATACATCCCTTCCTGCAATGTGTTAATGTTAATATCAGACTGAGCAGCAGCTGGATTTCAAGGGCTGTGTCTGCTTTTGGATGCCAGTCTTTTAAAAGAATTGAAAAAGTTGAATGAAGAGCAAGAACAACGAAAAAGTTTAGAAAAACTTGACCTGTGAGAAAAGACTGATGAAACTGGGTTTGTTTAATTTTGGAAAGAGAGGACGGGTAATGGTTTTCCAGGATGTAAA
The DNA here is from genome assembly GCA_013397075.1 of Rhabdornis inornatus. Lineage (NCBI taxonomy): Eukaryota > Metazoa > Chordata > Aves > Passeriformes > Rhabdornithidae > Rhabdornis > Rhabdornis inornatus. The sequence goes on from VWZS01009486.1 coordinate 318,793, forward strand.
AGGTTGTTGCAGAGAAAAACACCATCAGTTGTTCTCCAGATCCACTGGGGGTAGAACGAGAAATAATCAGCTTAATTTGCAGAAAAAAAAAATGTAGGTTAGATATTAGCTAAAATGTCAAACTATAAAGAGAGTTAAGCACTGGGAGAGGTTACCTGGGAGTACTGTAAAAAATCTGGCACTGGAGGTTTTTGAGGCTGGGTCAGAGGAGCAGTGGGGGATGCTCCAGGTGCAGGACCTGCCTCAGGCTTGGGACACAGCAGGTCCATGTCCTTCAGGGTGCACCAACACTGCAGCACTGCATGCTTGCCACCACAGAAACAGAAACATTTGACTTCACTGCAGAAATGTCTGGTCAGGTTGGGATTTTCAGACCAAGGGCATGTTGTAATTTTGCTTGAAATAGCCCATTTTTCTGTTTCAAACATTGGGAAAAACCCTTTTTTTTTGGCATTCTCCTCTCAATTCACTGACATGTCAGCTCTCAGGTCAGTCCCTATTTTAATAGATACATTTATGTATGTATGTATATATATAAATCCAGCTTTTAAGTAGGAAAACTGAATTATTTCCTTCTGCAAAAGCAGAAAGCTTCTTTTTTTGCCCCCTCCCTGCAACCCTGGCCAGTCTCATCTCTAATACATGTTCTCCAGAGCCCAGCAGCCAAATCAAACTTGCCTTTCCCTGTGGGATGGCTCATAAATCTCCTGGTACTCAGCACTGAAGTCTACTGTATCCCCAAGGTCACTTCATGAGGAGATACTGGATATTGGTTGATACTGCCTTTCTCCTGCAGGGAATATTCAACTTTTTGTTATTTTGGTAACATTCATTCGCTCAGAAGGGAACTTTCTCAGACACCCATTTGAAACAGTGCCATGAGTATGAATCCCTTTACAAGACCCAGAGCACTGAAAACCACACCACACCTGGGGTTTTATAGCAAAAAGGAATGAAATCTTGTTTTTTCTATGGAAAGGAAAGGAAAGGAAAGTTTTTCTTTTTGAGAATTTGTAAACAAGTGTAAATCATGCATGGGCAATAAAAGCATTTATTAACGTACATCACAAAGGCATTAAGCACAGGTATTAATAAGAGACTATAAGAAATCTAGAATGAGACTTACACTTTTAGCCTGACCCTACAGACAGGAGCTGCCATGCTCTTTCTTCCCTCTTTCCTGTGATCCTGCTCAGTCCCACACCTGGATTTGCAAGGAGTCCTGTGTCCTTCCATGTGCACTCCCATCCTCCCCGCTTGTGGGCAATGCAGCTGGGGAAGGGTCTGGAGCACAGGTCTGATGAGGAGTGGCTGAGGGAGATGGGGTTGTTTAGCCTGGAGAAAAGGAGGCTTAGGAGTGACCTTACCACTCTCTGCAAGCATCTGAAAGGAGGGTGTAGCCAGGTGGGAGTCAGTTTCTACTCCCAAATAAAAAGTGATGGGACAAAAAACAGTCTCAAATTAGAGCAGGGAAGGTTTAGGCTGGATAGGAAAAATTTCTTCACTGAAAGGGTTGTCAAGCATTGGCACAGGCAGTCCAGTGCAGTGGTGAAGCCCCCATCTCTGGAGGTATTTATAAGACATGTAGATGTGGCACTTGGGGACATGGATTAGTGGCAGACTTGGTGGTACTGGGGTAATGATTGGACTCAATGATCTCAGGAGTTTCTTCCAAGCTAAATCAATGTATGATTCTATTTTTCTATAGGTAGTTGCAATGAGCACCAGACTTTGTGCATGTCTGGTGAAGGAGTGGGAGCCTCAGTGGGAGAGATCCTCATGGGATCATAGCCCATGGCTTAGGACAGGAGATCCTTGGGAGAAAGGATCCTGGCCCTTCCACTGAATCTGTATTTTCTATTAAACTGGGTAAGATGTAGAAAGTCAAGAAGAAGCTCTCCTTAGCCAGGGATATTTTTGGTGGGGCTCTTTTTGGGGGGTGCAGCTGCTGGTTGCAGATCCATCAGTGCAGGCTCAGCCTCTCACCCTGTATTGTCACCAGTTTTCCTGTTACAGGGACAGATGTCTTTGTCTTGATCAGGGCTGCTGGAAACCTGCACAAATCTTAAATGTATCTTAAATTTATGAGATGAAAAAAAAGGAGGGGGATGTGAATGGAGCACATTTGCACAGTAACTCAACTTGAGAAGAAGTGTGTAAATCTGTACTCTTTTCATCCAGCTCTGTTCTCTTCTCAAAGAAAATCCCCAGTGAATTACTATTCAGAAAAAGAGTCACTTTCAAACATGGGAAATGACAGTGCTTTTAAAGCAGCATCTACATGCCCTAAATCCAGAGAAACCTAAAAGACACAGCATGAATCTGTGCTCAAGCACTGATGTCCTGATACCTTCAGACATGGAATAAAACTGCATGTGATGGAAAAGTTGCTTGCCAGGCTCTGTGTGCCAAACAGACCTTGACTGTATCCTGGGCATTAAACCAAACACTTCTCCTGCACAGTAAAAAAGAACATAGATCTGCAAGAACTGAAACAAACACCCACAGGTGCTATTGGGAGCAAGGGCACTGCATTTAAGTGAGGTGTTACCACCTCACAGCCAGGTCACCTCAAGGCACGCAACACTCACAGATCCCTCCCCAGCACAGGCGAGCTTTTAGGATTTTTACAAGATATTTTCCCTTTGCTACTACCTTTAAATTGTGTGTTTCACCATTTTTGTTTACAAGGTTCATCAAAGGATGATTTAGGATATTAGAAAAGTTTTAGAAAGGAACATCCCTGTTTGCCCCAATAGCAGAAAATCCCTGTTCAGAACTGCATCCCATCCCTTTGTCTTATTGGTCTTATTGGTCCCTGATGTTGGCAATATTTGCAAAATTTCTGTAACAGATATTCTCCCACTGTAACAAAGAGCTCTTATCATGACCCTTTCTTACTTAGTATTTCTCCCCAACAAATTCTTTTTTCTATAGAAAGAGAGTTAAAATAGGCTCCTCTTACTCTGAAAACCTTTGTATCAACTCCCAAACACTCTTCCATTTACCTGGGCTCCCTGGCCTCTGGACTCCTCCTCCTCTTCCTGTTCTGCACCTTCTGTGAAGAATTCTTTCTCCAATTTTTCCCACCTTGACAAATACACTTGCATATACCGCTGGGGGAAAAGAAAATAAGAAAAAGAAAATAAATAAAAAAAAAGTCAGGAAAATTCAAACAGGCACAAGAACGTCGATTTCCAGATTTTCAGTTGTGTTGGTACTACAACTGAAAAGGTTCTTGTTTTCCATCCCTCTATCCTCAGCCTTTCCTCCCCTGAGCATCCCTCTATCCTGCTGTTTCCATAGTGCCTCTCCCATTCCCATTCTCATTCCCATCTTTTTCTTTGACTTGGTGTTACCCAGGAGCTTCCACCCATCTCTCCATGGTAGCTCACAGCCTGATCAGACACGAAGGGAAAGCTTTGGCTGTGCCCAGCCTATGTCTCTTCTGCCTCCTTCCTTCCCTGGGCTGGAGGTGGAGCAGGTGCTGCACTCAAGGTGGGACCACCAAACCATGACCTGGGTTTCAACCTCCTTTCCCTGGGGTATTCATTGACACCTGATTTAGCACCCCAAAACTGGGGCTTCAGAGGATAAAGGGACATAACCTCAGCTCCAATATTTGATTTTTTCTTCTTTCTTCTCTTTTCTGCTCCCATGTCTCCATGCACACCTCAAGTGGGTCTAGCAGCCACAAACTGGTGCAGCCACTCTGCTGCATGCCCATTCCTTCACCAGATGCTGATGCTGTGGGCCATGAACATCACCAATTTGGTGTTGCAACAAGGAAGAAATGGTGAAAGACAGCCCCAGCTTTGCCATCACACACCCCAGCTTGTGGGGATAAGCACCTTCTGGCGTGAGCTCTGCGTCTGTATTATTCTGCCGTTTCATAACTCAATCCTGCCAGCCTCTGAACTATTTTTATTGCTCTCCTCTGAATAATTTTCAATCTGTCACTATCTTTCAGGTAATATGGTGCCCATAATTAAATACTGCAGGCGCTACCGCACCAGAGCCATATGCAGACGGACTATTACCTCCTTGTGCTGTGATGTCTTCAGCCCCAAATCAAATTGGCCTTTTTTTTGCTGCCATATCTCAAGGCAAACTCATGTCTAATTTACTCCACACTATCATCTCTAGATCTCTCACAGCATTACGGCTTCTCGGGTTTTTATCACTGATTGAATATCTGGGGTTTCGATTATTTTTCCACAAATGTCGTAACTTCCATTTTCTATGTTGAATCTCATTTTATTCTCCAGTCATTTTTTCTGCCTTTTCAGATTCCTTTACATTATTTTTGCTTTCATAGTTGGGATTTTCCAATCCACCCAGCTTAGTTCAGTTTGCATATTACATCCACAAAACATTCACTCCTTCCTTTAGATCAGTGAAAGAGTTGGTAAACAAGCTCCCCATTCAGAGACTCATTTCAGCACTTGCTTAAAACCTTTAGGAGCCAACAGTTTCAGGTATGGGATGAAGCACCTGTTGGAACACATTAGTTTGGTAACAGGGAGAGCACCCTTCATATTTGATGTGCAGGAGGTTTCTGCAGTAGGGTGAGGTGAGGGAGGAACAGGTGACGTGGGGAGAAGGATGCAGAGAATGTCACTGGTGAAGCAAACACATCCCAGGCTGCCAGGTGCACCCACACATCCTCACCTGCACGGTCAGGCCTGTATTAGGGCTCTGCCCTGTTGAGATGCCACCAGAGGCTGCCCCAGATCTGCTCATGGCCATTCCTCTGTTCTTTCTGCTGAGAGACATTCGAAGCCACGTCAATCTGAATTAATGTTGGGAGTGAGATGCTGGGTGACAGCAGTGACTGTTTTATTAAAATCCAAGGACCCAACTGAGCACTCCTGAACTGTGCTCACATGAATAATCCCATGTATTTTGAGCATCAGACTTGAATTCACAAATTTTCTATTTCCATAAAAAGGAGCTCAGTGTTTGGTGGTCAAAATTTGCTTTATGTTAATCTATGCTGTTTCTTTTCTCTGTTAACCTCTAAATTCCCAATCCCACCAAAGTCAATGGAAAGATGCCCTTTGGCTCCCAACATCTTCAGATCTGGCTGCAAGGATTTATCCACCTGGAGAAAAATATCTGGAATATCTACAGAGAAATAAAATAATTCCCAACATCCAAAATACATTATTTGGATAATCTGATCTAAAGCAAAAAAGCATTTGTTTCTGGAAAACTCCACTCAGAAAAGATGTTGATTATTTGAAAACAAATTTGTTTCATTATTTGAAAATCAACAATTTGTTGATTATTTGGAAACAAAGCCTCATTATTTGGGGATATTGACCACATGAGGAGGTGCCTCAGATTAGCTATTTTTTAGTCTGAGTATTTTTTTTATTTTTTCCAAGGGATGCAGGGTGATGGGTGGTGACAGAGTGGCTTATTTTGGCCAAATTCCCTACAAAGACAAGCTCAAAGTGATGTTTGTTTCATAATGCTTATTCCTTTGCTTGAATTAGTACAGTAGATCTGTTATCCTTTCTAGAAAAACAGGACCATCTTTCTTCCGGCATCACAACATTTTCCTCCTAATTTTCCAACAGCTCTTCAGCTTTTCATTAAGAAAAGCAAATAAAGTTGCAGTGCTTTAGGAAATTTGTTAATTTCCTTAGTGGTGAAGAAATCCAGGTTAGGTATTTTGCATATGTGGCTACATTATGTAGAATCAGACTGAATTGCCTTTTTCATTCTGCTTCTCCTTAAGAAATTCCATTTCAGATCCTGTAGATATTTGGGTAAACAGGTTTGTTGTAGGATTATTTTGGAAAAGCCAGTTTTAAGTAATATTTAAGAATATTTGAGGGAAAAAAAGAGATGATGTAATGCTGGAGAAGGCTGGCTGATGGAAAGCTGATTCCTGATGAGGAGGCTTCCACCCCCTGGCTCAGGGAAGAGGAACAGAGACTCTGACCTCTCCTCAGATGAACTCACTTGGCCTCAGGTTGGAGGAGCAAATGCTCATAGTGAACAACTTGGCATCAACATGCACCTCACAAATAATTTTCATAAAGCACCACGCAAGGGTATTTAATAACTGACATCTCAGAAAGCTGTAATACCCTTCCAGACAGCCCATGATCAAAAAGCAAGAAAAAATTGAGCAGGTAATTTGCTATTTGTTTTCCCACTGTTTTTACCTCTGCTTGCTTATTTATTTTAGTAAGTTTTCTGACCTTCCTACAAAAATAACGTCAATTAATTTTATTCTTAGTAAGAATAATTTATTTTTTAAAAGTTCATCAGTCCAGCCATTTTTTGATTCACCCTTAATTTAATCCTCTTCTAATTAATTAATGGGCCTGCTGCCTCTCTAGAATGTATTTTCCCTTTGATATACATTTTAAAACCCTTTAAAAGTTCTTCAGTTAGCTCTAAATTCTTTCCCCCCCATACTTATTATTTCCCCTATAATCCCTAAATGAATTTGATTATGCTTGTTTGATTCCTTCCCCTGCCCCCTCTTGCTTTCTAATTTTGACTACAGCTTTTTTCTTTTTTTTTTTTCCTTTTTTTTTTTTAATTAAAAAAAATTAAGGCCTCAGATCTTTACACAGTCCCTTATGAAGCCACATTGGCCGCTTCTTGTTCTCTCTGTTCTTCATTTTGAGAGGAGCAGGAGTCTCTTGCAGCTTAATTATGGTTTCTTGCAGGAGTCCCCCTGCTTCCCCTCGCACTGGTGGCTGTACAGTATTCCTCCTCCTCCTCCTCTTTTCCCTCCTCCTCCTCCTCCTTCTCCTCTGCAGACTTTTGTTAAATACAGTATGCACAGTGCATACCAACCTTTTAGATCCACCAGATTTCTCCCTCATTGATATAAAAAAATACCTGCCTAAAGGTTTGCATCCAGGCAGGTTTTTTCCTGTCCTTTGCCTTCTTTCTGGAATTAAATCCACTTCCAGAAGGACCAGAGGATGCTGCTCCTTTGTTAGCTTCAGTGTCTGTTTTTTAAAAACTGTTTTCCAGCAACTGCAGCTTCACGGTCACAACTGATCCATGGCCAATGTTTTGGCACATTTCACACATTTCACCTGAATGCTGGGGCTGAAATGAGGGCCAGATTCTGTGCAGGGGTAAATATCTGCAGCCTTTTACTCCCTTAGACCTGCTTTCTGCAGGCAGCAGATGCAGCTCTAAGTTCCTCAAGACACTTGGGAGCGATTTCAAAGCCCTTCTAATTTTCCTGATAATATTGGTACTCCTGGGTGCTGGTTTCCTAGTAGCTTAATTTTTTTTTTCTATATATATAAACCTGCCAATGTTGATAGCTTGAGTTTCTGGAATCAACTCTCAGTCCTCATGAAGCTATTTTAATTAGAATGGGAGGGCTCTGTTAACTAAAAGTGGAAGAAATATTGATATGAGGATGTTCTGAAATGTGCTCAGCCTAGCGAGCATCTTGTAACTGCTCGTGAACGCTGAACTATAAGACAGAGTTGGGGGTGGGTGACTTTTTCCTCTCCTTTCTAAAATCTTTTTTCCTTTCTTTTTCCCCCCACCTCCTTTTTTTTTTCCTCCTCTCCCTTTCCCCCCCATCATCTACTATTACCACCTAAAATCTTTTGTTCTCGCGTCTGTAAAATACCACATTCCCAGCCACCCTTTCCACAGCAGGCACAGAAACCCAGAAGGTTTGCAGTATCCCCCCTCACCGCTGAGCCCGCATTCGGTGCCTTACAGTCCTGTCCTATTTGTTTACATCCACTTGGGTTTAGCTCCTCGCTCTCTCTCCGTGCCGAGCCTTGGCCCCCGGTTCCCTCTGAGCTGCCCTTGATGCCAGCTGACCCTGGGTGTTTGGGTGGTTGATTGTCCAGCCGGGATAGGCGCGGCTGAGCCGGGCTGAGCGCGTTTGTCTTGTCCTGACAATTGTCCCGACAATTGTCCCGGCTGCTGGCCGCTCCCCGCTCGGATGCTCGGATGCTCGGATGCTCCTCGGATGCTCGGATGCTCCTCGGATGCTCGGATGGGTTTTCCCCCTGCGCTGCCCGCACCGTCTCTGTTGGCTCTCCCGCTCCTCCTGGGCTCAGCCACGGCTCTGCTTTGCCTCCCCTTCAGGGGCGCTTCACCTCTGCCTCTTCAGCAGATTTTTGGCCACTTGGGGTTGGGTTTTTTGCCATCTTCTGCCGGGGCTGGGTTTTTTTTTTTCCCAGAAGTGAGCGTTGTTGTGGAGGCTGCCCCAATATTGATTCCCAGTCCTCCTGGACTCTTATTTTATTTCATTCAATGTTGGCACCATATGGCAGCTATGGCAACTGAATATATAACCCTATTCAGTTTCTGACTCCAGTCTGGTCAGTTAAAGGGCTTCGTGTCCTGGTCTGGAGGAAAAAAAAATTATTCCTATAGCACATAGTGGTAGAGAAGTTCAGAAAACACTCTGCTGCCTTTAGAGTTCCCCTTTTCCGATACAACAGACGAAAAACCAGAACATAGATCTATTTTGCAGGGTTTCAAATAGGGTAAAGATACATGCTATTGAAAGAGTAACAGGTTAGTTTGAATTAATAACACAGTTAATAGCATATATAAAATCACAGTATCTGTAGGGTCCATGAGCAACATATTTGTGGTTATTTTTGTTTCACTGTATTTGCAGAGAAAGCTGCAACCCACTGCTTCTCAGGAAGCCAACTGCTAATAAAGAACCTAGCTAATAAAGGGCAGAAATAAATGTCTGAGGGAAATATTTAAAAGCATGCCACTGACTTAGGGACATATGTCAGTTGGGACACATCATTTATTTAGGCATTTTCAGAAATTGCAAGTGGAGCACACACTCTCTCACATGAGTAGTTTTACTTGTGCACTGCCTTTGAATTCAAGTTAAGGTTACTCATGTGCATAACTCTCCTCAGGACTGGGCCCTACGGCTGTTTCTTCCTCCTGAAAAGATACTGAGGGAACTAATTTTTCTGATGATTAATCTCCAACGCTGCACCTGCAGTGCCTGCTTTCACTTGAATGAGAAGAGATTGATTTATCTAGCTATCTTTCTGTCTGTCTCATTATCCATCTCCCGTAGCATCGTGGTACCTCAGAAAATGATGACGAACTTATCTTCCCAACAGCTGCATGGGGCAGGACAGAATTATCTCCACTCACCAGATGGGGAGATCAAGGTAGGAATCAGCAAAGTGACATGCCTGAGGCCATGTAAGAAGTTAGTGTCAGAGCCAGGCAGTGCAGAGAGCTTCCTGGACTCCCAGAACCATGCCATAATTCCAGTGCCATCCAGCTGTTTTTTAGATCCCCAGCGAAGAATTAACAAATCCTGCTACTTGAGCCCAGCTCCATGGTGGAGCAAACCTCGCTGTGGTCCAGCATTGCTGATATCCTGCACTGCTGCTTGAGCAGAGAGCTGCAAAACACACGTGCCCTGGCAAAGGGAGCTGCAGGGGGATAGAAGCAAGGAGCAGCTTTTCCTATGCTTTAAGAATACTATCAAAGTTAGGATAAAAAGTAGAGATTTGAGGCTCCTCCTGTGATCCCTGTGGTGCAGGACTCCAGCTGGCAGGAGCAGCAGTGGGGAAGGTGAGCATGGGGGGGGCTGGTTATGGAGAGCCCAGTGACCAGTGTGGCATGGGCAGAGCAGGGTTGGCATCTCATTTGGGTGGGTGAGTGTGTGAGGGGCCAGTTGGGTATTCCCACCACTTGGATCAATGGCAATCCGCTCCTGGCCATGCTGTGTGCAGAGAGAGCCATTGTGCCACCTCTCTTGACATGAAGTTTTTGCATGAATATTTCAATGTTTGTGGGCGTGATGTTCTGCCAGTACTGAGGGCTTTTCACACAGACATGCAAGTCCATCCATTTCCAAGGTGAACCAACAGAAGGCAGCACGTGGTACACCTGGGGGAACCTGTGCTTTTTGTCTGACTCCAAATAACAGCTCGAATGCAGGCTCCTCTTAGGCGTGACTCAGTCCCTGGCCATCCCTGGTGCTTCCCATCCTGCTCTGTGAGTCTCAACCAGCTGGAGTGCAGAGCTGACCTGCTCCTGACAGGACCTGACTTCGTGGTGATGCCACCAGGAGCGTGCCATGAGAGAGGTCATCTGACAAACTCTCAGGTACCCCACGGTCAGAGGAGGGGACATTTTTGCAGATATTGGTAAAGGCAGACACCAGCCAGAGTGCTGACCCCAGAGCAGGCACACTGAAGTTTCAGGCTTGCCAAGATGAACTCCTACAGCTAAAAGCAAAATAGCATAAATGACATTCCAAAAGCACTGGTTTTAACTAACTCTTATCCTGTCCCAGTGCCTAGAAGCATCTCCCTTGGGCTTATTGCTCCCGCCTTACCACGTTCCGTGGGGATTCTTTCTTTTTCTGAATGAGGCAGAGAGATGGGACTTCTAGTTGCTTTAGAAAGTATGGTTTGTTTTTTTTTATCTTCTACAGAAAACATGAGTTCCTGTTACACATGTTGAGAACATGGCTAGAAGTCACAAGACTTATGGCAACAAGATCTTTTAAGGATTTATTAACCAATAAAACTCTGCCAACAAAGATATTTACATTTCTAATCCAATACTAAGACATTTCATCTAACTACAGTGTGACCTTTCTTAGCCAATCTTGTTCTGATGCACAAACCTATTCTAAGACTTTTTGTCACCTTTACACCTACTTTATTCTTTCTATATCTTAAACTCTATAGCTAAACTTTTCTCAACATCTCTCTGCTTTAAGCTTTAAATCTACATTCTTGCTTCTAGCACCTAAGGTTGGAAGCTTTTCCCAAGGCCACAGGTCAAATCCTGTGTTCTCTTCTAGGCTTTTATTTACAAGCCCAGTGTTCTGGGAATTCCTTACATTTTGAATTCCAACATCTCCTACCTCCAGCACCAAGACACTGCGGTGCCCACCAGCTGATGTGGTGGCACTGTGATGTCCTGGCCAGGGGCCAGTGAGGCTGCTGGGGACAGCAGAGCCCCCAGCAAAGCCAGCCTCGTTATCCTGCCCCAGCCCCAGCCAGGTCCCAGGGGATGTCTCTGCTGAAGGCACTAACTTTCCAGGCATGTCAGCTCCATTACTTACAACAGTGCTACAAGCACGGAGGACCTCACCTTTCTTTTTTCTTAATGTGTGTCTTAATGTGTGTCTTAATGTGCAGTCGATGGGGATAGTTATCCTGTCAGGGGCCTGGGGTGAGCGGGGTGTGATGGGTCCTGGCAGCCAGCAATGGTTCTTTGCACACCGCTTTGTAGTGTGCACCCAAGTATTACAAGCCTGGGCCCAATACAAATAAATAATTAAACACGTTTCCTGGGGCAAGAAAATGAAGACTTGGAGCTGTGGCAAGAATGAATAAGTGTGAGACCTCTAGACCTGCAGTGTGTGACTGACAGTGGGTTTCTTGCAGCCATCACATCAAAGACTCCCGGAAACCGCTGTGCTGGGAGGAGAGGAGAGGAGAGGAGAGGAGAGGAGAGGAGAGGAGAGGCCCCTCCAGAGGGCGGGGAACCCAGCAGGCCATGTGGGGGCGGCAAAGCAACCCATGGTGCTCGGAAATTTGGGAAAATTTTACAGGAAAATTTGCTGTTCTTCAGGTGGCACCATCAGTTCTAGCATGGAGTGTAGAGGAGGGTAAAGGCCTTCCTCTCCCCAGCCTCAAAGGTGGAGGGTGGCTGCATGTGACAAACCAGAGAGACCCCAAGGGAGAAGCAAATTGTCACCTCTGTCCCCACAAAGCTCCTGGCTCCCTCCAGAGCAGGCTCTCCTCCCATCTCCCACCTTCCACCTGCTTTTCCTGTCCCACTCCTGTCAGGACTCAGGGCTTCCTCATCTCCTCAGAAACATTGGTACAAGCCTCAAGAAAGAAAGGGGCTCTAATCTCCAGTGCTAAAGATCCTCCCATCACGTAGGATGCCGTGCTGGGGATGCCTGGAACTGCCCATTGATACTTGGGGCTCTTGGGAGGTGTGCTGGGAAAATGGGCCAGCATAAAAGCCATCCTTTTCTGGACCATACGTGGGATGCTCCTAAATGTATTTCCAATATATAAAACAGTGTGGGGATGGTTGGGCATGGGCAGCAAGAAGGCTCTACACACACCTCTGTGCTCAGCTTTCTCCCACAGAGGGAAGAACCCAAAATTAGGCTCCCCAAAAATTCATCCATTTCATCAGCCAGGCTTTTTTGGAGCCAGCTGGAGTCTCTGTAGAGTCTCTCCATTTTGGAGCATGTCACCTTTGGGGTGAGGTCTGAATGTTGCAGCAGGTTGACACAGCACAAAACACTGCCAGGGCATCACTCAGGTCTGCACATTCACCACCAGCTCTATCACAGGCTGTTGTAAAACATCTGGTATCCCTGTTTGAGTTTGCATTTTGGCCTTAATTTTTTCAATAAACTGAGTTTCTCCTCTTGTCTCTCTATAAGTTGCTTTAAACTTAGCATTTATTTAATTTCCTTCAGGGATATTGGTTTCTGTTTGATTTTGTAAATAAATTTTCTCACCTTTGTGGGGAAAAGAAGTGCAGCCCAGTGTTTCCTGCACCCCACAGCAGTAATTACAGTACCGCTTGCATTTACTGTTTGGGGGAAGGACTCTCAACACCTCCTTAGTTTTGAACAACTGTGCTAGTTTGTTCAGTTGTTTTTATTAAAAATGCCTCTAAAAGGTAATTAAAAAAAAAAAACCAAAACATTAACAATAGTACTTAATTTTGCCTGGTACATGTAAATCTCTCTGCTCCTGTGCTCAGCTGGTTTGGGTTTTCCTACTTCCATTTCCTGGTACCCCTTGTGCCCTGTGCAGTCCTACTCTAACTCCTGATCCACACTAGACCTTTTCTCCCTCTTGTCTTTATTCTCCTGTTTCCTCACTCCTTAGGTTTTATTCAGCTTTCCTGACTCCACCTCAGCCTTTCTGTACTTTTCCACAGCCTGGCTCCTCCCCAGGGTTTCCCCTTCTGCTTCTCCCTGGGATTTTGGAGCCTGTCCTGGAGAAGACACGAGCACTCAGAAGGGCACAACTGATTTGGAAGGGGCAATGGCACAGAGTCTTCATTTGTAGAGAAGGTAGGGACCAACCTTGAGCCCTTTGGACTGTGTGAACCTTGGAGTAATGAATGGGCTGTGCACTGTCAAAAGGTTGGTGCTTCCATTGTCAGACACACCTATCTGACACCAATTCACAGATTTTCTTTGTGATCCAAGGATCCAAGTCTTCTGAAGCTACAAATGTCTCTATGGACAAGCTTCTGATCTGAGTGGTCCTAGGTTTGCTACAGAAGAAGCAGAAGAAATTGCTGTTGAGATGGGTGTTGTGATTCCAGGTCTCAGAGGCACAAAAAAAAAGCAGAACTGAAGATAAAAAGTCCCATCTTATCGATTTCTGAAGGACTGTGTCCATCAGGAAGCTTGGAGCCATGCTATCCTGAGGCAGAACTTTGTGTTTTCCATCACAAAGCTAGGGTTTTTTCATATTTTTTCCCTCTATAGGAGGGCAAAGATGAAAAACACAACAAAAAAACAAAAACTGTGTATTCTAGGTATAATTCGTTCATGATCCAAGATGTGATCCTGAGCAAGAGCTGCCAGAAATGGTATCTGGTGATGACTGTTCTAGGTCTGCAAACTTGCAGACAAATGGAAAGATGTTTCTCTTGATATGGACAATGTCCATGCAGCAAAAAAAAATCTGCTGATTTGTTCTTAACTTGTGCAAGAAAACCTCAAAATATTAGATGAGTTGCCTTGATTTGTTAATGAATTTTTTTATGGAGATCTCAGCTCTCTATGTGTTTCTATACAACCCAGCTTTTCCAAGAATCACTCATTCTTAAAAAGTCTAAGATAACTCCTATGTTCTGTCTGAGCACCTCTTAGAACTGCCTTCAGGTAGTAGAGAACAATGAAAAAGTCATTTGAAATAGAAAAGCTTAGATTTTTTGAGGTGTGCTTTAAATGAAATCTGTGTTCCACTGAGGTTCATTCATTTCTGCTATCCAAGATTTATGGAAGCAAAATTTAAAGCATGGCAAAGAGTAACACTCCTGTGGAAGAAACAGCTGTAGTCAGAAATATTATTTGGACAATTAGTCAATAAGAAAAACTTCCCTGTAATCATGTCAAGATGTTGGGTTCATTTCTCCTTTGGGAACATCAAGAGTAAGTTCAGTCAAATCCCTGCAATTTTCCTGGTATTAAATAAGTCTCATCAACAAGAGAATGAAGCACTTCAAACTTTTAGGCAAGTGCTACATCACAAAGCAAGCCTAAACCCCTCCCAGTGTCTGTGGAACTGGAAGAGAGTACACACCACCTGAAAGGTGTTCTGGATACCTTCTGGAGATGTTCCCATAAACATCATCCAAAGAGGACCACCCATACAAACCTGTGGCTTATACACAGTGTAAAATCCTGAAAACATTGCTGTAAATGGGAACACATTGTGGGGATTTGAAAAGAGTGTCAGAACACTGATGGTGGCTCCAGCCCATATTCTGTATGCAAAATTCTGGCTATATCCAAGGTACCACAAAACTTCAGCTACATGCTTTTCTTCCTTGAGTCACCCTGTAAATAAATGACCAGAAGGACAGGTTGTACAATCACTCCTTCCTTACAGCCTGTGGCAACTGGAAGTATCTGGACAACAATTCAGCTTGGATGTGGCTCTGAACAACCTGGTCTAGTGGAAGGTGTCCCTGCCCGTGGCAGAGGGTGGGAACTGGATGATCTTTAAGGTCCCTTCCAACCCAATCCATTCTATAATTCTGTGGTAATTTTCCCTGTGTGTTTCACGTGCTTAGAAGTCACCCTTCCTAATTCCTTGCACAGTCAAGACAAGATCTTGATCTCCATAGGGCAGGTGCAGCATTTTCCATGCAGACACCAACTCACTGCTGAGACCCCTGATAAGGAAGTGGAACCTACCTGCCTTCCTGAATGCAGCCATGACAAATCAGCTTCCAGTCAAGGTAAACTAATATTTTATTAAAAACTGTTGTCACACAGAACTAAAACCCAAAGCTGTGAAGTATAAAAGAGGCTTTCAAGCAATCTTCCCTTGAACTGTAGCAGCTTAAGTCTTGTTGCCATTGCCGAAACGCATCAAGAAACCATTTGAAGGGCTCAAAGGTTAAGAATCTTTGTTTTCATCTCCACAGAAAGGTGAAAGATCAGATGGCTGACTTCAGCTATTTGTGTTTTTTCTTTTTATCATCATCTTCAAATGAATCACGGAGCTGCTCATTCAGTTTCATGAGGGCAGAGCTTTCTATCTTAGACATATCAGAGTCTTTACGGATGTTTACAGGCTTTTCAGGAGAGATGGAAGACCCTTCCCAAAGAGAAACAGCCAGAGGTTGTGATAATCTTTGTTATTTCCATCACTGTATTGCTTCAGGAGCCCCCTGAAATTAGGCAGCCCATGACATTAAGTTTTGTACCAATATGTAACAAGAAACATGAGATCTGTCCTTACTATTTGCAGAAGGAAAATAGGTGGAATCAAATAAGCAGATTGGACAGGAGGATGGAGGAACATCTCCCATGATGGAGACTTCGCAAAGCCAGTCAGAGGTGAGTGACTGCTCGTGCCTACACTGCATCCCATCTGGTGTCCACTAAGGAGAGAGCAGCTCTCTCTTATCTCATTTGTGGGCACTCCAAGGCTGTCCTCTGGTACTTTTTAAACCCTCCACAGTGCATTCATTCTGGTCAGAATGAACATGGGTGACAAAATCCCCACTGAGAAGTAGTCTTAACCTAAAAAGATTCTTCTTATCATTGAGAGAAGATATCTGTTCCTTTCTAAGTATCCCACTTTCCTATTCCTTAGAGGTTCTGTGTGGGAAAGGGCTGCAGGCAGATAGACATTCATCCCTCTTTCGAATCTGGGACACAGCAGACAGGAGGCTTTCCTGGAAACTTAAGTATTGACTGTACAGGAGAAGAATGAACATGGTGCAAACGTGAGGGTCACTCATTTTGGGAGGATGAGGCAACCTGAAAACAGAAAATTCCCTGTGCACTGTGCTATGCTATCACACCAGAAAGCCTCACTACCACAACCTGCCCTAGCTCACATCTTTCCAAATGTTCTCACTGCCCTCAAGTGTCCCTAACACAAGTGTGGCTCAGCCCAGAATGACCTTGGCTGTCATCCTACCATGTGTTGCCATATGAAACACAACTCAGCCTCAGAAAACACCAAGCATCTTGAAATTCCTTTTATGATCTGATCCGGTCATGTGAAGTTAAGTCCTTGAAAGTTGAAGCAAAATTACCCTGAGAAAACCAACCTCACATATTCCCACAATCCCTGGGATTCAGGCTGGGCTATCACCAGGTGACCACAAATCCCCCTGCTTCCAAGAGGCTATGACATGGCCAGGAAGGCTCTGGGAAACAGAGTCACAGCCCATTCCAGGCAGGTGAGTGCTAAAGTACCAGGTGAATGTTGGGGTTTAATTATGCATGGGAAGCTCCTTTAGGAAAAGGCAGCATTACAGTCTGGGGACTGGCACCACTGCCTGGGATTAGGTACAGGGGAGAAGGGAAGGAAGGAAGGAAGGAAACCTTCCAAATCTAGACAGTTCAGTTTTATATTCTGAAATTCACTGGCAATGGGGGAATTCAGTGGGAAGGACTCACATGAAGCATATTGATAAGCAAAGCCACAGAGGAGGCACATCTCCAGCTCCTCACTCTCTTTAGCCATGTAGGCCCAATTCACCCAGAGGCTCATGCAAAGTGCTGGGGTGCTCTATTTGCATCCATCAATCATAAATTTCACAGATTAGCAATGGCACTGATTCTTCTTCTACTGGAAGAGTCAGGAGTATCTAGCTGGATGAAATGGATCATATTTTGCAGTTCACTTTGTGTGCTGTAATGGGCAGAGAAGTGGGCTGGATGCACAATCACACTGTCCTGCTTCTGGCCAACATAGTTGAACACAGCTCAGAAAACCCCTAACTCAGCTAAATGCAGTGAAAATGTGAATATTTAGTCATCATGATATAGGTTACATAGGGAAACTAGTTGAGACAGGGCTCCATCTCCTTTGGTATCGGTCAACAGGCTTTCAATCAACCTTTTGTGTTCCCAAATAATACTTTATAGTAATTTAACATCCCTGCGGAGGCCAGAAGACATGGCCATGTGGTTAAGACTAGGCCATGGCAAGGCAAAGGTGTTTAATGTCTGCCTATTCTCAAGCTGTGTCAATGAAGGAGGAGTGATCCTGCTTTGGCTGGTGTGTGATAAGCACTGGGTGAATTAACTCTGCTGCTTGTGCAAGGCTGAGCACAGGGGATCCCAATCTTCAGGGCTGAGAGCCACACCTCCAACACAGCTCCTAACGAACAACAGTCATAGTGAAACCCAAACAAAAAACAGATCAGCTCAAGGTAATCTGGGCAAGGTGAGCTGTGTGACAGTTTTTTTTGCACAGTGCTCAACCTTCGCTTTCCCACTCTGTAAAAGCACCGGTGTCATGCTGAAAATGACACCCCAACCCTCAGTCCCCATCAACAGCAAATGGCTGGTGCTGACCCTGTGTGTATTTGGTGTGTTTGGCCCTGATAACCATGGCAGCCAGGCACTGCTCCTGTGTTTTGGCAAGGCTGGTGCTGGCTGGAGCTTGGCCCTTGCCTCGGGAATTTGCAGAATAGACCAACATGTGCAGCCAGATAAGTACAGCCCTGCCAAGCACCGAGGCTTTCTGATCGCTCACCTTTTGCTCATGTTACATTTAATATGAGAAGGAAGATTTTTTTCTTTTTTTTTCCCCTACCATTTAAGAAACACTGCCATATTGAAATATTTTTTGTTCTTCCTTCATTAATGTCTGTGTCACCTCAAGGGTTGTTGTAATTCCTTATTGGCTGCTCTTCTAGAATTTGCTTTAAGAAAACTTCAGTTAGTTTTCAATGTGGCTGCGAGGTTAACTAGAAATAGAAAATGTCATGAACATGCTGGATATATATCCCTTCTGCTTCCCTGCCACTAAGCCAGCTTTTCATAAAGTTTGAAACCAATATTAATATTTAACTTTTAACTCACAAGATCTTTCATGGTCTCAGCTCTGCTTAATTAGCTGACATTTAGCTCCCTCTATTCCACAGCATACACCTAGGAGTCCTTGGGTACTGGTTTATTAACATTCCCCAAAGTAGATTGGAGCAGGCGGTTACCAGAACCTTTATCAATTGCTCCCGAAGGCGATGGAATTTATTGCTGAATGCCATTAAACCAGCCAGGTCTGTAAATATGGTTAAAGGCACGAAGACATTCTTGTTTTCCAAAGCTCCTCTCTCGGTTTAAATGAGCTTTGTGAATTGGTCTCTCCTTCTCTCCCACTCTTTCTCAGGCAGCCTTGTTGAGGCGCTCCTGAAGAAAGGCTCTGTGTTAACCTGTGTTAGCTCTGTGTCGCATTAAGCACAGTTCTGCTGTTAATCAACGCTCGTGCAGCGGCCGACGCTGCAGCACTGCTCCGGCACAGCCACGGCTGGGGGAACCTGCCGAGTGCACAAACTCCACTTCGCAGTTGTTTCCCAACCTTCCACACTTTTCCCTCACTACAGGCTTTCCTTGGTCTCATCCGCTCTCACAAATCCCCATGCTCAGGCAATAGAAGGTGTAAGTGCTGGTTTTACCTCCACTCTGTGCCCCCCAGGAGCATCCCAAGAGCTTTTCTCTCCTTGCTCCCTTTGCCACCCATTGCCAGCTCCACCCTGCCTGTGGCAGAGGTGCTCCTGTCCAGTAGGGAATTCCAAGTGACTTGTTCCAGAAGTATCCAACCCAGCACTAAAAGTAAGGACAATTTTCAGAGGCCAACACAATTTAAGATCACTCACGACTCCATAACCAAAATGCTAATTACCTACTTAAGCCCCAGAACAAAGTATGCTGCACTCGGATGTGTACACCATAATTACAAGGTATTCCTCACTGCTCCTGCTGTAAGACCCACTAATAGTATTTCATTTAACACAGATCTGGCTCTCCTCATTTCTGGTAAACTTCATATGTATTAGGGACACCATACAAGTTAATATTTTTCTTATAAAATTCTAACATGCTTGTTCTTTATGGCAGCGAAACAATGACAAGCAAGATACATTTTTTAAAAGCTGTATTTTGATGAAGCTATCACAAATGTTATACCACAAAGACAAATATTAATAAAAAACATGATTAGTTAGTGGATAACCTTGTTTTAGGGCTTATCTTAATAAATAAAACATTGATTTTGACAATTTAAGATCTTGCTTCATCCATTTTTATTCCTCAGTAAAATGAACTTAGTGACCTCCACTTATTCAGCATAAGCCACATTTGAAATAAAATCTGTCACCAGGAAAGTGCTCTTTCCCTGGTATATTTGGCATGAAAATGAAATTAACTGTTTTTAAATAAAAATATTAACAGTCCTCATGAACTGGGGAACCCAAGTCTCCCCAGGTCAAATGTGACAGCTCTATCCCAAGTCAACAGACTAAAGCTACTTGCTTTGGGCAGAGATCTGGTCCTCCTTCCTCAGAAATGACCTTTACACTTCTGTTGCACTGATAAAAGGCAAGATCAAGCCTTCGGATACATCTCTGACTTCATCAGAGTAGGGTGAGATAAATAAGGGAGAAAAGACAGGGTCTGAAGTCAGGATGCATTTCTTTTCCATACAGGTTTTGAGGTGCTCATTTCTTGGAGGGAACCAAGGAGACCAGCTGAGGACAGCTACATAAATATCTGGATAGATGGGACTCCAAGCAGTTCATGTCATGTCACATCATATATATCATATCATTTTACCTAATCTGCTAATTCACAGATGATAAAAAGCATGAATCTCTTTTTTCTCTTTTAATTGAGCACTTCTTACTGAACCCAAGAGGAGTTTGGCTTCACGAAGATCCTCACAAAATTTAAATTTGGATCTCAGTCAGTATCTGCTTCAAGAAAGTGATAGTGAAACAATCTGAGTATTTACCCCAAAAATAAATACCCCAGGCCTGTGGAGAGTGTATATCAGATCACCCCAGGGCTGGGGAGAGTGTATATCAGATTGCCCCAGCTGCAGCAGGTTACATCAGGAGAAGACTGGAGCAATACTGGGGCAAATTTGCCACATATCTTAACATGGATGCAAAAAGCAACAGACATCAAAAAATTCTCTGGCAGTTCTGCAGTGTGAAATTCAAAGACAGATTGCAAAAGTGTAAATGTGCAAATCTTAGTTTAAAGAAAGGCTTTCCTTCTGGGGGAGGGATATCTCACTGCTACCATCTCGTAGCGTTTTCTCAGCACAAACCACACCAACCACAGTGGTTAATGCCTGCACTGAGCACAGCACTGGAGGACTTGATGCTCAGCAAAAAAATAACCCAGCCAGGTTACTCAAGAACTCTTTTATAGCACAACTGTGATCAATTTTGAGGGCATATCAAAGCACAAGACAGCACTTAAATTTTAAAGAGACATTCTAACACATCTGCCTGAAATAATTTAGCAGTTACTGTTACAGAAAGCACGAAAGTCTACTCTACTATAAAATACAAAGAAAAAAACCCCAAAAGTTGCTCCCTGTTGCCACATTATTTTATTTATTTTGATCATTTTCTAATGGTTGCACTATCCTGTTCTTCTAAAGAATCAATTTTCTTAGTTACTTTTATGGGTTTTTCCTGTTGAATGATAAAAAGAGGATGCTGGAGAAAGGTAAAATATTTTTAAACTTTGGGGGAAAAATACATGATAAAAAAGGTGAGAATTGGCTAGACTTTAAAATAGCTGCACACAGAATCCCAGTGGCTGTCTTCCTTTTATGTGACATGGTAACATATTTTTTTTAAACATACTTTGAGCCAAATCTCTGTTTTCTACCCACTCAAAAATCAACATATTTAACAGAATGGAAACAGAATGGGAATCCAAACCTTTCCCCTTAGTGTAATATGTTTATGTCTTAGTTTTATGCACAGTAAGAAACATTTTCTTGCTCTCAGACTTTAAACAGAGCCAGGTGATTGTGAGTTTTGTGTGAGGTGAGCTCAGTATCCACACTAAAGGACCCACCTCAGCCCAAACTGGCTGTTTGGCAGCAGAATGAAATAGAAAAGGAGTTCAAATATTTGAAAGTTTCTTTAAAAATTGCTTTTTACAAACACATCAAAGAAGGTGTTGGATTGGATTAAGTGTGAAGAAAGTCTTCCTTAAATACTGAAGGCATTATTTTCATTTTATAGAGTATAGCTGCTCCACGATACTCAAATTCTAACTTTGATAAAGCATCCTGCAAATTTGGTCTGTCAGTAGGATATGGCAGGGAATGTTCCACCTGAAGCAAAAACTTCAGTCTTTTTAAAAACATTAAATCAAACAACAAATCTTTGTATTACAGATTTAGGGGACAGGACTTTAAACTGCTGTAAATCAGCCTTGCTCTAACTGCTTCTGTGAAGCTTCAGCAATTTACATGCACTGAAGGATGGATTGTTTTATTGCTGAATTATTTAACTTTAGAAATATTGTAAAAATCTATAAATAAACTTCAAAATTATGTGACACTTCCTAACAGATTTTTAATCACAGAGGGGTTTAATTTTTCATTATACAATTCATCATTTTATATTCTTCGGTGTTTACTCAATCTGTAATAAAGGTGACCTATGTATTTTCAGAACTTTTTCTTTTTTATAAAGCTTACTTTTACCATAAATATTATACTGCTTTGAATGAACTAGCCTTGTTACCTTAAAACCATGGCTAAATAGTTAACATAATTTTGAAGTGTTTTTACAGAGTATTGGAGCCTGAAGCAAATATTCTCCCACTTTATCTTCTGGAGACACAGCAACAACCTGAACTGAGTCCCGTCTCTGGGTGAGATTTATGACCAAATGTTTTATACTGATTAATAAATATTTTGGACATAAGAAACCACCCCAACGATGAAAGGCATAACCTCTGTCAGGAATATTTTGATGTTTTTTGCCATTTCTTCAGCAAGAAAGCTTTAATTAAAAAAAGTTATTACACTAGTGGTGCTGATGTTGAGTGAACGTTTATATCGGGATCAGTAGGACTTTGATATGGAAATTTTAAAGGAATGGCTTGTTTTAAGGACTGCACACTCTCTACTAAGTTATTTCACCTTTAAAAGGACAAATTATTTCAAAAGTTTGTCATCATCATCTCAATAACAGGGATAGAAACTTTGCAGCTCTTAGCTATAAACTTTAAACTCTTTCTGCTCTGGAAAAACAGATGAAAAAGTCATCTGCTAAATGCATGAAAAAAATAATAGGGTTTTTGGAGTTCTCTGATTTGTCTTTTTCTGCTGGAGAGGGAGGCTCAGTTTTTACAGACCCCAGCTCTGTGACAATCAGATGTTGATTTTATGAAAATCAGCACAAGTGAAATGAATACCTTGGGGTAAATAAAAACCTGAACATAGAAATAAGGTTGAAAAACCAGTTGCCCATTAAACTCCACATTCTCATCAGAAGTGCACATTCTCATCTGCACATTTCATATCAAAATATCAGAAACAGAAAACCAGTTAAAATACTACTACTACTACTACTACTACTAATAATAATAATTAAAAACTCCTTGTGGAATGTGGGCACATTCAAAGATTAAAAGTAGAAACCAGCAGAGATATTACAATAGCAAAAATTGACTAAGCAAGGAAAAAATGGGTGTTCTCATCTTACTTCAGTCTGCAATGAGGAGCTGGTCTCTTCTGCAACCTTTGTGAGCAGCAGCCTCTGCTCAGGCACCTAAGGTAGGAAAAGTTCCATGTCATTTACTGATGTCCTGAAGAGTAACACTTTGCTGAAAGTACCTGTTTCTTTAATCAAAAATACATACTTTTCAAACTAGAAAAACACAGGTATTCTTCTTGAAGCGCTTCCACCAGTGAATGTGTGAAAGTGAAAATGAAAACATGTTAAACAACTCTGGGCAATAAATCAGGAACGAGGGACAGCATGAGGCAAAACCATGACACATAGACAGTGAGTCAGACTCTTTGAGATATTTTCTATTGAATCAGATAAAGAAGGATTTTTAAAAAGCAATCTATTTATTCTCAATACCTGTCCTCAAATGTGCTAAATAATTCAGTGTCTGGCTCTTCCCTTGCAGGGCAGGGACACAACTCATGCATCCCCATGTGAGAGGGCATTTTTGCAAAACCCTGAAAACTCTGCCTCATTTGAATTGAAAAATTATCCCACCATGTTGGGCTTTCTAATGATTGTCACATCACATAAACATAGTTTATGGAGTTTTTTTTAACAGTTGCTGGAAAACCACCTAGGAAGCACCCAGGCTCTCGTGGTGAACCTGTCGCTGCCCAGGTGGGTTTCACATCTGGCTTTGGGGTCTTGCTGGTGCTCCTATGGGTTTGGCCATGGACCAGCCTTGGAGAACAGACCCCAGCATACTGCACAATATGACACTAATGAATACAGAAAATATCCTGTTTTCCTCTCTGGAGGGGCCCACGTTATTCTTCAAATTTGTTTCCCTTGTCTTCCCGGTATAACCTCATTGCTGCAGCTAAAATCTGATGGTATTTTTAGATCAAACTTTGTATTTTAAAACAAGGAGTGTTACAGCCAAGTTCTTTAATAAACCCCACCAATATGGATCCTCCAGTCCCTTGTAGCATTTGGAGAAATGCATGCTTACAGATCCTATTTCAAGGCAGGGACGCAAAGGCTAATCTCTCTCTCTCCTGTTCTTTTTCCTAGTTGCACGGGGAGAAAAATGTGAGAAAATATGTAATTCCAGAGTGCTGTGCAGCATTAAACTACAGCTTCTCACCCCATATATTGCCTCTTTAAACCACAATCTTTGCAGAGAGTGTTAAGGTGAGCGGTAAATGACTTAATGGCAGCTTAATATTCTGCACATACCCATAACAGACATTTTAGTTGCTTTTAATTGATGTAGCTGCTAGCTTTGTTAAACTCTCCAGGAGAGTAGTTCTCACTGGGAATGAGCCTCCTAGAAAGTATCAGTTTGCAAAAACACAATAGTTTGAGCGATAATTGTGCAGAAAAAGAGTTCTGGATTTCTTTGCAGTTGAATAAGAGCATTTTGTTTCACTTTTGTATAACTGAACGTCGGGTGCCTAAATTATAATCAAACTTTCCAAACAGCTAAATAAAGAAACACATGGGGTAGGTCACTTTTAAGATAAAATGGGGACTATAAGATTTTAACCAAACAGAACATTTTTATGGCTGTGAGCACATAAAAAGAAAATTATGTAGGAGAAGTCCTGCTGTTACTTAAACAGTAGCTTTCAGCACTCGTAAAATACGTGGTGTTAAATTATTTTCCACTTCCAAATCAGCTGGCTCTGGTCTGTACATTAGCAAAAGCTTTAACTGGTTTCTGGCTCCTTACTGGCCTTCACATAACTCCATTTAACCCTGAATGAAATGCTGCTGGCATGACACTGAGCCTCAACCATCACAACTAAAAATATATATAACCCCAGAAAGAGCACACAGAAAATGATTGCAATCAGCAAAGAAAATTAGAGGGCAATTAAAAAAAAATCTGAGTTATTCCATTGGGCCAACTGGCAACTGTGTCTTCTGTTTGGGGGTGGGGGTGGGAGATAAAATAAGGTAATCTCTTCAAAAATTAACTTTTAGGTTTTTTTTTTTAAGCTTGCAAAAATAGTAGAAGATCTGAAGGTGCGTCTCGGCAGGTTTTGCCTGCCTGTCTAGCACTGAGACTTTTTGCGTGATCAAAGAATACATGACAGCGAATGGATCTATGCTTGTAAATATCAAACAGTTTGATCACGCTAAAAGACTTCATTGAAGTTTCCCACTTTTTAATCAAACAAGAAACATCCATCTCCAGTAGCCATAACGGAAAAGGGAAAGTCTGGTATGATATTAGAATTAAAGAAAAGTACTGAATGGGACTTGCGGAGAAGGGGTTTACCCCTTCTTTAAGGGCTTACCATAATATGGGACTTTCATTAATGCCATGTTTGTAGGCTGACAGAAAACTGCAACCCTTATTATTTTACCACAGGACAGTAGAAAAAGGATTTGATTTCACCAATATTAAGTCTGCAATGACCCACAAGAAATATGCCAGATTCATGTACATAGCCTTTTAAAAGAAAATTAAAAGCATAATAATGAAATTAATACTGACTTGGGTTTTTTTGGTGGTTTTTTTTTTTTTTTTTTTTTGGGGGTTTTTTTTTTTTGGGTTTTATTTTTTTCCTCTCCTGCTTTATGGTGAAATCCACAGCATCAAAATCTACTACTGGCCTTGGAGAGGTTTTCTATATTATTTCCATCACTTAGTATGATAATTTGCACCACCGTCCACAAAAAAAAGAAGTTAAAAAATGCCATTCTGAATGAGCACACAGAGCTCTGAATAAAAGGAGCCAATAATTTACAGTAGAATGATAAAAGTGTAATATTGCTTTAATATAACGTATTAATGAAAATTGCCATTGTAAGATAGATAAGACCTAATAATATAAGTCTCATTGTGTTCTGTGAGTTGGAGGCTTTAGTAAGTTATATGTTGGTGCTGTGTGGCTGGCATGAAGCTTGACACAATTTCGAAGACACAATTTCGAAGACTCTCCATTTCCAGTGCCACTAGTGCCTGAATTTTATTTTCCCTGGAAAAACCCAAGCAGGGTCTTCTCTGCTCTGTCAGGTACTACTATGCTCCTCTGCCATTTCCTGCCTGATGCAGAGTTAATGAAAACATGTTTTCATTATTTTAATGCAATTTAATACATTTATTTTCATCCCATTTTAAACGCTGGGCGAACTAGATTTTAAAGAAGTCCCTGTGGCTTTTTTTAGTCTTTACTCTTTAATGTACTGACATTTTTAAAATGGGCAACAGGGCGATACGGGAAATGGGAGATTAATTTCTTGCCCTTATTTTATATCAGTGTAGCTCAGCATCGCTCTGTAGTGTTCCTGCTGCTTTTGCAAGCATCCTATATTTGCAATGATGAGGACTTGCACTTCTGTTTATTAAATGGCAGCTTGTTTATCTGTGCTAATTGCCAGGAAGAAAACTAAACTACATTCCCCTCTGCGGACCACTATTTATAGTCAGGAAGAGCAACCCTGCACATATGCAGGGGGGTATTTTGTGATGGAGGTTAACGTGCAGTTACAGCAATCTCATCTGCCAGGAGGGAGGAAATTATCTTCCTGGTGTAAGGCTGGGGGAGAACACAGTGTGGGTTTTAAACCCAAAATATATTTCAAGGAGGGGGGAGAAAGCTTTTTGAGCATATTCATTTAAAAAAAAAAAAAAAGATATTTTTAACAGTGTGGGCTTTGATACTTTCATATCAATATTTTGCATGTGTCTTCGGAAAATATTTTTACAGTGTTACTGAAGATGCACAAAACTGCAATTTGTTCTCCAAAAGGTTTAGAGGCTGCTATAAGAGGAGCCAGGAAGGAAAGCAGGTTTATCTCAAACTTCTCTTCTCTGAGAAAATTACTCTGGAAGGTGATGATTTTTCTACACTATCTCACAGACTCTTCTGGGTTTTGTTTCTGAAATGCTCAGAAAGTTTTTCTGTGCAAAACCCACTACCAGAAATCCTGCCGTCCATTTTGGAGGAAGTATGTTGTTTTCAAAATAATTTGTTACTCGCTGTGTCTGTTCTGGCACGACCAAAAGTAGATCCATGATGGCAGAGATGACAAATAGTAAATATTTGTAATAAATCAAATTTGTTCTGGAAAGTTTATTTTTTAGAGTTTATTTGTCCAAGAAGATTATAGAGAGAACTTTGTGTCTTTACAGATGGCGTTCTCCTGTGCTCCAGACTATGTGTTTTCAATAAATATTACAAATACCCTGGTGTTTTAAAGTATACAAACTTATTTCTATGAACTTGTTTTCCACCATCTAGTACTTTTCATGTTTCTTACATCCCAAATAATGCTTACATCCTTTAAATCTCAAACCCACAAACCACTATTTACAAGCGTTGATTCGGAGATCGATATTTTCATGCATATTCTAGCACTGAAGGCTGCATGCTGAGGAGGGATAACCCAACTTCATTTATAATCTTATAATACCTAGTGCCTCAAGTTATGTGCTTTTTACATTCAGAAATGAAAATAAAACTTGAAAAAATGCACCAAAACACTGAAAATGAGGGAAAGAAACAGACAAATGAAGGAGGATTTTAAATTAGCTATAATTAATTTTTGAAATAATTTTCTTACTTTGTCAAGATTGAAAAGAGGCCTTACTTAAATGAATTATATATTTTATAGAGAAAGAGAACATTAAATGATTATAAAATACATTTTCCCCAGGAGGTGATGGCAGTGGGCTGGCCAGCCCTTCTAAGGACAGCTCCTGTCTGATGGCAATGAAGAGTTCACCTAGAAATGAACAGCACATTTCTAAACCTGCCCTCTTATGGCTCCCATTTCAGCTTAGTGGCTGCAATTAGCAATTAAACAGGAGAAACAAATGCCTGTATTTTGTTGCAAGAGGGTTAGTTTCATTTCTGACCTGGAAACGACAGCACAGACACACAAGCAGCAAAAAGTCGTGTAACACCAGGAGGAAAACACACCACGTTAGTTGGGATGCTCAGATCATGCTGCATTAATATGCACGAAAGAATTAAAAGAATTAAAAGCCTTTAAGAAAGGGGATGTTTGGTTGTTTTGTTTTGTTTCGTTTTTTTTTTTTTAAAGCCATGTAGTGTCATTGCTTACTGAACAACAGCCCACTTCTCCTGCAAAGCAGTACGCTGGGTTTGAAAAAAACACCCAACCCCACACGGCTGTAGAGAGAGCACATGTTACATCAGACACAGTACCTGATTTTTCACTGCACAGCTTGTCAGCTAGATAGTCTGCCTCTTGGGCGATAAGTGAGAATATTTCATCTTCATACTCCTCTACGATACTTTCCCACTGTAAGGATGAAAAAAAAAAAAGGAAGATACTCGTACTGTGCCTCTTTTTTTTTTTTCTTTTTTTCTTTTTTTTTTTTTTTTTTCCTTTTTTTTTTTCTTTTTTTTCCTTTTTTTTTCAATCTAGAGGCAAGCAGGGTGGCTGCGAGGAGCCCTCGGCTCACTCTGCTGTCCCTGCCCTGTTCAGCGTGGGGATGAATGGGGGCTGCCTGAGAATTCATGCTACCAAATATTACTTAAACTTCATGCCCAGCCTCACTGTTGTTTCAAAACCACATTCATGAATTTGGGAGGGGGGACGACACACCCCTCCAAAAGGCATTTCACTTGGTTAGGGACACCACCTCCCCCCCCCGCCCCTTTCAGCACGGACTCATGGAGGAGGCACTGGAAATTTAAATAAAACGAGCCCACTTTGTAGTGTGGTATTAGTGGTGACGATGTGCCATAAACGCAGCTCTGATTTCAGTGCAGATAGAGCTGCCGAGCTCCCCCTCACCCCAGCATTTAGGGAGCTGCTGGCAATTCCCCCCTGTGCCCCAAAAAACGCATCCTTGCCCCTGGGATGGGAGGGTGAGTGCAGGTCCAAGGGGGTGCAACACCCAGCCCGGCCTTTGGCACCTTGGAGGAACTCGGGGTGCATGTTAAAAGGGAATTCCTGCCTCCAAACATACAGCCTCCAACCCATAAACAAGGGGAAGCCCTTTAAGGTGGGCAGAGAAAAACCACAGTGAAAGAAAATCTGCCTGCTGGAAGTCATACTCACACACACACACACACACACACACACACTCAAATAAAAGCCATTTGCTGTGCTTGAGTGAAAAAATCAAAGCAGTACCTGCCAGGGCACGCAATCACCGTGAGCTGGCAGGGACAGAGGCAGAGCTGTGCCTGTGCTCCTCACTCTGCTTCTTTCAGCTGCTCTGAAGGCTACGGCCAGAACAACCTCCTGGCTTTTCAGGATCTTTTTTTTTTTCGTTTGTTTGTTTGTTTTTGTTCACTTTCCACAACAGTTAAAAAAAAAAAAAAAAAGAAGTCCCAAAAGCATCAAAGAAAAATACGTAAAATATAATTTTGAAGAAGGCAATAGCATGAAGCCAGGAGGAGCACTTTGGTGTTTTTAGCAGAAAAACCCATCTCTACACCACAAGGCCTCAGGAAAAAGAAAAAATGACATCCCTCCCCTCCTCCCCTAATTTGTCTATAAATATTTGAAACTCTAGTTAGCAATCTGGATTTTAGCCACTTGTACAATTCCCTTATTTCCTGCACAGAAATCTGCAGAGATTTTTTTTTTTTCTGGGAAATGCTAATTTATATTTAATCACTTAGGAAAAAAAAACCACAAGTAAAATGTAGTTTAAAACTGTTGAAGTTTAGGAAATTTGTAATGTATAAAGCATCTGGTATAATCCGTGGGTTTCTTCTGCCTTTTGTAAATGCTTTATTCATATTTATGAAGCCCTGAATAGATCCAAATATGTTTCTAAATAACGTTATAAAGCATCTGACAAAATGCAGTGTTATCACAAAACACTCAGCCAGTTTCTGTAAGGAACCAGTACGGACCATGTTTAAAATATGGCAAGAATATTAAAACAAGGCACGATCTGCATGAATTTCCTAGTGATGAGAAAGAGTGGGCACACTGACATAGCTGTGGCTGGAAAAATAAAAGGTTACTTGTTTGTTCTGTTGGCCTACCCCAAATTTCAAAGGTTGGCCAGCATCAGATTAAATACTGATTTTTTTTTTCTATAGGCTTCATAGACTTTTCTCCCCTCGCCTAGGAGTAAATCCATCCCATCTCCTTTTCTGTCCCAACAACTCTGTTAAGTTGCTCTCTGACTTTGCTAAAGAAACCTCATGGAGGAAAAAACTGATTTTTTTTGCTTATTACACCACCAAAACCCCACACTTCACCCAGATAATGCCTAGTTAGACGGCAGAAAGAGCAAAAAGAGCATCCCTCTCGCTACGTAGAACCGTCGACACGTTACATTACGCACATCATCTCAAACGCCAGCTCCGGATAAGGTGGCCCTGGAGAACCTGCGTGGGCCCTTCAGCTCACAGCCCGTGCCCCCCACGTCCCTCACCCTCCTCCAAAGCCAGCCTCCCATTTGGAAACCTCCCGGCAGCCCGAAGACACCGCAGCGAAGGGAGACGGCCGGTGGTGGACGTTCGGGCCATTGAAGCCCTTGGCGCTCCAGCCACTTGTTTCTCTGGTTGAAGCGCAGTTTGCCAAAGTCCTGGGCTCTCAGTTGTTGCTCTGTCTTTTAGCCGCTGCTCGCCAGCTCAGATGCAGCTGTTTAATACCTCCCAGGGGTTTTGTGCAGAAAATAATAGCTTACAAAACCTAGCTTCTCCCAGGTTCTACTATTTCAGCTTTATTTCCGAACAGCTGGTCCGTGTCTTTGTCCATCCCCTTCCCTCCCGGCCGCGGCGAGAATTCGGCAGGAAACCTCTGGCCGCTACCTACACCCCGAGAGCCACCACCGCTGGTGGTGGGGGTCAAAGAGCAACCCTCGCCCTTGGAAACGGGGACAAAAAAATCCCCCCAAACTTCGCGCCCCGTCTAGACAGGTCAAGGTGCAAGATGCTCCTCTCCCTGTTGCGTCTTCCGGAAAGGGGCGTGAACCGGAGCCAAGTGCACAGCAAACACCCGTGCCGCATCCCTGCCCCTTTAGAAGGCTTCTTTTTTTTTTTTTTCCTTCTTCTTCTTTTTCTCTCCACCCTCTGCTGATCAAAGTAGGAAGTTTTCATGACAACCATAGTCAAAGGGCCTGCATCGCAAATGAACTCGATTTCGGCGATGTTGATATATCCCGGCTCCATTGTCTCTTTTCAGACACAGTATGAACCCTTCCGGTCTCAATGATTACATTACAGAAGGACTTTCACATGTGGGCTTCATTTGCACAAAGGGGTTGCCTTGCTTCACCACCATCTGGCCACAAATCAGATAAATAAAGGCAGGAGAATTAAAATTAAAGCTTAGAGGATTTTTTTTCCTCTCTCTCTCCCCCTTCGTCTTCTTCTTGCACCAGGCCCATTATGAAATCCCTCCCTCCCCCAGTCACATACGGATGGGGAGTCTACTTTTTATGAAAACTGGGAAGAGCAAAAAAAGTGTCTAAAAATAAAAGAGACAAAAAAAAAAAAAGTCTGGGAAAAGCAAAAAAGTGCCTAGTAGAGAAAAAAAAAAGGAAAAAAAAATCCAGCAGCCTTTTAATCCAACCCTGTTTGTAGGGCAGCATAACTTATTTTACAGTAAAGACAGTCTCTGACAAAACTGCATTTTGCTATTAAAATTCCATCACATCCACTGGGATGCAAATTTTTCTTTTTTTTTCAGGAAAACATAATGTTTTGCAAACTGGGGGAAAAAAAGCTGGTGGGGGAAGAAGGTGGTGGCAAAAGTGGAGTTTGAAACTTGTGCTCCAAACTCTGCTGCTTCTTCCTATCGCCGGGACAGGGACTGCAGAGGCTCCGGCAGCTCAGGCACAAAGCAAGCACTTTTCCCCCCAAAATTCCAAGAAATTCGTGGCAGTTTCTGAAGGTAAAAGATAAAAACACCTGTGAATGTGGAAGGGAGGTTTTATAGTTTTTATAGTTTTTTATTTCTGTCACCCTTATGATAGAAGGTGGGACTCAACCTCACAGTCTAATTTCAGCCCTGGCATCCCTTTTACTGAGGTCAGTGTTGCTCTGGGGGGATTGGGGTTTTTTTGCAATCTGACTGCTCTAGCAATAAATTGCACTAAATTTCCTCCTCTTTCTAAGTTTACATCCAGGACAGTAACTTAAATAAGTTGATAGGGAAAGGTACTTTTTGTGTCTGTGTTTCATTTCGCATGGAGAGATTCAGTATCTGCAGAAGAAGGGTTTTACTCTGCAAGGTTTGGAAAAAAGGGTATTTCTATGGCTGTACTCCAACCAATATTCAGGTGTGTAGTCATATCTCCTGCAGCCTTTTCCTGGCTTCCTGGCTGGTCAGAAATGTGTGAGTGTGGATGCCACAGGGTACCCTGCCCAAACACAGGGCACTCCCTTCTCCTGAACATTTTTATGTGCACCACAGCCAAGGACTGAGCTGGAGGAAAATGTATCCAACATCAGAAAGAAATAATGAACCCTCAAAATTCATGTGATGATCCCCACAAATTTACAGAGAGGGTTTTGCTGTGTGAACTTTCTTTTGGATGCACCAAGAGTAAGTTTTTGTATGTGTACTAGTACTTCTGTGATGTGGTTCAGGCTTTTATTTGGTATCATATTTAGATTTTGGATGTATTCCCTTGCTACAGCAATGAAAAGTATTTGAGAGATAGCATAGACATAGAGAAGATGAAAAAAAAAGCACAAGAGATTAACTTGCCAAGAGCTGGATTTACAATTTTTTTTTTGTTTCTGTCTAATAAATTATATATTGGATGCGTAATCTCTGCATAACTTTGCCTTCCCTCATATGTTTGGAGTCAGATTCACAGTTTGGGTAGGAACTATAATTTATATGAGCCTGCTTCTTGTAAACCCATGGATGCAGAAGCTGCCAAGACTATCTATTAGTTTCTGCTGTCTGTTTGGTGGGTTTTACCGAGGGAAATTTTTGCAGACATAAATGCAACTGGAATTTAAGCAAAGTTGGTTTTTTTTTTTTTGCTGAGCTGTGCTCTGCCCAGTGTACAGGACTCCAGGCAGTTGAGAGTGCTCTTTCTGCAAGTGTTTTAATAGTAAGAGAGGAATAAGTATTTGGACAAGTGGTGGAAAACTAAAGCCTTTCTTTCTATACTGTGAAGATTTTGAATAGTACTTGTCAATAAAGCAACTCCTATTGTAATTGTACCGGAGACATGGGCCTCCACCCCGAAAAAGCTGTCTCAGAGATACTAACCTCATTAAAATATGAATGAAAGGCAGCCATCATTGTAATGGGAGAAAACCATGTACTCAGCAACAAACTTTATCTTCTATCTTGTGCAAAAATATAAATATGATTTTTCATTGCATTTGATGAGATTGATGAACACTTTTTTTTTTTCAAGTTTTCCCTTAAGTCACAATATTTGCTCCTTCACTCCCTGATTTTTCTACTGAGCATTTTAGAATTGGAAGCACCTTCAGATAATTTGAAGTCTTTAAAAAGAAAAAAAAAAAGGCTTTGTTTCTTTGGGGCATTTTTTGAAGGTTGAAGGAAACTTTTGCATTTGTTTTTGTGGGGTTTTTTTCCTTCTTTTTTTCTGGAATATCTCATCCAATTTCAAAAGAAAATAAGAGAATTCATTACAGACTACTGTGACAACACCTTAATAACAGTCAATTATAGGGTGCTCAAATGCCTGTTCATTACTATGTCTCTGTTAATCTAGTCCTAAATTTCTTGCTTGATAGATACCACAACTGGCCAAGAATACAATTGCATTACAAAGTGCAATGAAAAATATACAAAATGTAGCTGCAGGAAGGAGGCAGTTTCAAAATAATCGAATTGTCAATCCAACATTTGTCAAAATAATTAGACATATCTCGTCATTTTTAAAAATAAAATATGGTCAGACTTGGAATGGATAATATGGGAAGGTTTTGGTTTAAATAGGAATTGTTTCAATGACTTGGAAATAAGTCTTTTAAAATGTTTCATGTAGTTTAATCATTATCTTTTCATCCACAAAAGTGTTCAAATCATTTTTGATATTAGTTAAAAGTCAATATTTAGAAGTGAAAATTCAAACCTCCTTTGCTCTAGGCTAAAACAGGAGCAACA
The DNA here is from genome assembly GCA_013397075.1 of Rhabdornis inornatus. Classification (NCBI taxonomy): domain Eukaryota; kingdom Metazoa; phylum Chordata; class Aves; order Passeriformes; family Rhabdornithidae; genus Rhabdornis; species Rhabdornis inornatus. The sequence continues at coordinate 352,528 of VWZS01009486.1, forward strand.
TGAATGCTGAGCTACTCTAAAGGCTGATGGGATATATAATTAGCTATTATGTTAATTGAATCCACTGTGAGTTTGTTGTATGAGATTTCTTCATATAATATGCAAATAGCTTCGAAGGTTTAGTTTTATTAGACAATATAATTAGAAATCTTCTAAAGGACTGAATTCTAATGAGGTGTAATAAAGCTTTGTAAAATATCTGTTTGCTGGGTGAGCAGACCACCTGGGCTTAATCAATACCAGGAAGTTTGTTGTGTAATGGCACATTTTAAAGAAAGTTTAAGAATTTACCTTTCTAGTCCCATTCATCATAGTTTTATTTTAGCAGAGAGTTCGTTTTGGCAAGGAAGGAGATGAAATTCTTGTAATAAGTGAGGAGGTGAAATTCTTGCAATCTGAGGGAGGGGAAGTAACTTAAAAAATAAACTACTTCAATTGTGCTTATTTAAAAGAAAAATAAAAAATAAATAATAATTAAAAAAACCCTCTTCCAGCTGTAGCGTCAGTTATGTGTGTCTCTTAAAGATCCTTAAAGTGAAATGTTACATGAGCAAACTTAGCCATTATTCCTGCCATTAAATGCCTGCTTCAAGCAGATGTACATACTTTAGCTTCTGTAGTGTAACTAATCACCGTAACTTCACTTTTAGTAAAATAGCCCAACATGTTAATATGTGGAATTAAACACTCTCTCCTAAAGAAAGAAATTCACACCAGGGTATTCCGGAGCCGGTCCTGAATTCCACCTTTGCATTCCACTTGCTTTAAGACCACCACCAAAGACAAAGCTTAAATTATTTTAGTTAATGCCAGAATGCCAAAAATGTGTAATCTCTCGTCTAATTCGCCTTGTTCACAATTTAGACTGTGGCAAGGCTGCACTGCATTCAGTCTTAATATTAACCTAAAATAATACAGACAGGATACTTTGTGCTGGTGTAGCATTCAGAGAAGGGCATTTTTTCTCTCCCTGTCAACAACAATCAGTAGCAACACATTCGGAAAAAATCAGAAGTGCTGATTTAAGCAGTAGATTTAACGAAACCTAGAGGAAGTATGATCCCAGTAAGTGGCCTGCCAGCCTGCTGGGAGGAGAGGCAGAAGACAGCACAAACTGCATCCAGGCTGAGGCTACCTAGCAAATGTTTCATTTCTTTGTGCCTTACCAAATACTTCTGGCCCTGTGCTTCACAGAGATGCTCTCTGCAATGCCAAAAATCTGACAAACCCACACTTAAAAAAGGTGATGAATATATTGTTTTGAATATATTATAAACTTACCATACTTTGCACAGCATATTATAAAACTGTTGTACCTATGTGTGGGTGGAGGCTACTGCATGGTACCAGTAGCTGTCCATTAACACTTTTCTGATCCATGCACATGAAATCTGCAGCACCAAGTGCTTGCTCCTCTGAATAATGAGAATCTCAGCATGATAGAAAAGGATAATACTGTATACACCATTTTCAGCTGAAAGAAAAAAAGTCTTTGAGTTTGTTTTTCTAGGTTCTGCCTTAAGCTGTCCCAAAGTTGTTCTTGATCTCTCAGAAACTCTCCCCACACCCAACCACCATTTGAGGAAACAAATAGTCAGTCAAAACCAACCTTCCTCCCCAAATGTGAACTTTATTCACACTCTGTTTTTATTTCTTCCTTAGATTCAAAGCGTCTGGAGAAGATAGCCTGGAGCAGCCTTCAGAAATCAGGACTTTGCCCTGGAGAATTAGTGTCAGAAGAGGATGTTACCTGTTTGCCTTGCCTGCTATCCTCCCCTTATCCCCTGAGGGAATAAAACCAGGCTGATTCTGCCTAATGTTAATTAAATCACTCTGTTAATTAGAAGTAAGGTGCTTTAGCAACAAGCAAACAAAGGGCCCTTTTCCTCCCTCCTCTGCAGGATGAACTCAAATGCATTTATATGTTGACTGGATAAACTCAGGAAGCAAAAAGGACTGAGGAGGAGCCCATGAGCTTTGATCATCCTTTCCCACCTCTTCCTCAGGCACAGGAGCTCTTCTAATGAAGGGCTGCCTGCAAGGGATGCTGGATACTGCTAGGAAAGCCTGGCTGAGCAGAGAACCTGGGAAGAGCTCATATGTGTGGCAGAGTGCTCAGCAAAGGAAAGAAAATACGAAATAAAATTGAGTTTGAGAGTCTCTTGTGCTGGAGAAGGTTTAAATGTTCAGACACAGAGGCCACATCTAGGCTAAGACTCAACAGGCAACACTCAACACTGAAAAGCAGCTGCCTGTGCTGTTGGGCTTGGGGCAGCTCTTTGGAGGGGACAGACAGGCAGGTCTGAGGGGTGAAGGAGGCCGGGGTGGGGATGAACCTTGGTCCTCACATCCATCAGGAGGCCTCAGTGCTGGAGAGTACACTGTGGAGTTTACCTGAGGAAAAGAGTGCTAAGATGAAGTGCTGGCCCATGGGATTCCCATGGATACTGATCTGGGCAAAGTAACTGCATCCCTGGAGCCATAGGTTCCCAGAGAAAGGATGATACTCCCCACTGACCCCACCTCCTGCCTGGGGGTGACGCCCTGGGCTTCCTGAACCTCTTTCTCCATCCCTGGGAGCAGGTGGGTCAAAAGGGTTGCTACTCCCTGGTGCTCAAAAATAAAACAGCAAGATCTTCTCATTGCTCCATTAAAGTTGTAGTTTTAAAGCAGCAACATGCCTGCCAGGGGACAGGCTGTGACTGGAGCACAGGAAATAGCACTGATAAAGGGAAACCCCGCTGGAAATTTTTAACCAGTCTTATACATGACAGTAGATAAAATTTTCTAATCCATGGACAACTTCTATGCTTCACAGATTTCCATGCTAAAATCTCAGAATTTCTTGAACTCCTCTGTCCTCCTGTGCCAGCAGTCTCTGCTCAGGAAGGCAGGTCTTCAGCCTCCCCCCATGCTCCCTGGGGAAATCCTCCACACCCTCCACCACACTAAACCTGCACCAGGAGCCTCCATCCACCCCTGCTGCTTGCACACTCCCAGGCCTAGGAAGGGGTGGTAGGTTTCAGCTACTTGGCTGCAGCCCTCTAAGACCACCTATAGACTTAAGCCTGTTAAATTAACCTTAATACCTTCATTATTCCTCTGCTGGATGGTAACCATCTGGCCATGACTTCGAGTTACAGTTAACCTAGGCTCCTGCTTAGGTTTCAGCTGGAATCCCTGGATTTTGCCTGCACTGTCACAGCAGTGATCGAGGCTGGGACAGCTTTAAGCTGGTACATGTCTTCCCAGCATCAGTGGAGATGTGGATTGATGAATCCTATTCCAGCTTACCCCAGAGCTGTGCCAACTGTACAGAGACTGCACACTGCTGACCCTCTGCCTGTCCTTTGGTACCCACACTCATCCTTCCATGAGTGCAGGGGTCTGGAACAACAGGTCTCCATGTAAATGATCCTTTTATCTTGGCTTTTCTCTTTGCCTGGGGACTCAGTTAAAGCAGTTCCATTTCCACTTAAAACTACCTCTAACATAGCATTAGCAGCATGGATGCTACTCCAGCTAGAGCTCTCCATGTTACCTTAGAAACAGGATGGATTTTGTGTCTCCCCTGCCCACTCCATCCTCACTCACTCCATTGTGTCTGAAGCTATCCACACACCCCTGACCCTGGCACAAGGGACACTTCCCACAGCCCCATTTACATCCCTCTCCTACAATGGGGCCTTTTCTGCCCTCAAGGTCCCACGAGCACATCCCCACTTTTACCAGCAATGATCACAGGATCAATTAGACTGGAAAACACCTCAGTGATCATTGAGTCCAACCTAGGACTGAACACCACCATGCCAACTGACCATGGTACTGAGTGCCATGTCCAGTCTTTATCCATAAACATCTCCAGGGATGGTGACTTCACCACCTCTCTGGACAGTCCATTCCAAGGTCTACATGATGAAATACATTCTTGTGGACAGCAGCTTTGGGTGACATTGCCTGTCCTCAGTTAACAGCAACAGTTTTTTTCCCTTCCCTATCTCAGGACACAAGGCAATACATCCTTTCTCTGCCCAAGAAAGATCTTCCCAACTCTGTTAGGCCACCCCAGCCCAGTGACACAAGACTTTTGAGGAGAGAGCTATAAATTATCAGACAGAAAAAACACTTTGCTAAAGAAACAGAGCCCTGGCTGGGCTGCCATGCCTTCTTATCACATCTCATCACTTATGATTTCTTTTTTATTTATTTATAGGGCTTTCTGTTGCATGCTGCGCTAGCTTTTGCATGTCCAGGGAACAAGAAGTGAGCAGGAGGTTTACTTGAAGGATGTTGCTGGGTCACAAAGTACTACAGAGCCATGGCAAATTGTCCATTTGAGGTGTGTTTGAAAACATTGCACAGAATCATGTTATTCCCCACCTACAGTCAGTGTTCAAAGCACTGATCCTTCGACTCCAGCAGGACAAAAGTGTATACCTATAACCTTATGTGTGTTATATATGAAATATTTGTATCAAGCTTATGGAGGGTATCCAAGCACACTGGATCCAAAATGTCCAGAAGAGCCTCACTCCAATTCTGCAGCACGAGATAAATCTCTGAGTGTGCCTTTCCTGAGAAAGGGCATCCAAGTGCAGTTTCAGTCTGCCTGAATGATGGACCAAGAGCAGAGCTGATCCAGGTGAGCTCTGCACACAGAAGAACAATTGGCTGCCCAGGAGGTTTATGTATTTTATGCCAGGTTTTCTATGGCAATGCAGACTCCCAGCCTATGTCTTGTTGGTATAAATCCTGCTCAAAAGTGGGGAGAGCAGAGCGTGTCCCAGCTGCAGAGCCCTGCTCCTGCTTTCTGCCAGAGACAGCTGAAACTCACAAAGCTGGGGTGCCTGGGACGTGGACAAGGAGTACAAAAATCACAGGTCTGCTCCCCACTGCCCCAAAGAGCATTGCCAGCATCTCAGCAGCCATGAGAAAATCAGATACTGCCTCTTCCTTCAGTCTGAACAAAAACAAGGGCATTTAGCATCTGTGAAAGGTATTCTAGGAATGCTGAAGATTTTGTGGATTTTTACCTTGTCTTTTTCCAAAAAATATCTGCTGCAAACATTTAGAGCTGCCCTCTAACACATCTGCCTGCATACCTGCCCAGAGGAAGCCAGCAGAAATTCATAACCTCACCTGTGAGCAATCTAAACTGAGCTTCCCTACTCCCCAAAAATTGACTCTGAGCAACTTAGTGGTGAAAAGAGCCCCAGTTGATAAATAAACATCACTGAGTAATTCTGTGCAGACTTATCAGCTATCACTTACCAGAGGCACAGGGGATTATCACCCCAGCTGGCAGGAGCGGCTGCCTCCCTGCTGCACTCACAGGTACCAAAGGTCAGCTCCTTCCAGCCACTTGCTGGGACTCCCTGCCTCTCTCCAGGGAGTTAACCCCCATTCTGCAGAAAACTAAGAGCTGACTTTACTTAAACACTGGGAAATGTTTATACACGTAGGGAAATTACCAGTAAGCAGTAGTTTGTGGTTTTATCTTACGGGGATGGCTGTCCCTAAAGCATCCCTTGTGTACAGCTGGTGGGGCAAAACCAAAGTCTGTCTGTTTTTCTGTTCAATGCACAAAAGTATTTGGTAAAATTGGATGTTATTCTAGTTAAAAGAAAATATGGAGAACAGTTGGTTTCTTTAAATAATCCTAATTTTCTGAGTTAAGCCTTTCTAATTTCTAGCTTGATTTCTAGAATGTTTCTAGGGATGGTGTATCCAAATATTCCAAGCACATGCATATTTTTATGGGCCATCTGCTCTAAAGATATATTTGATAGTGCCTTAGATACAACCGTGTAACTTTTCCAGATCACCCTAAACATTTATGAGTGCTTTTTTTACAGTAAAAGTGAATAGAAATCTCTAAATACCAAAGTCATCTGTTCTCGAAGCAAATGCAAATGAAGGGGGACGATTGCACATTGAAAAACGTTGTACAAAGGCAGGCACACCTGCATGCCACTAAATACCCCGAGCATAAATCCGTGTTGGAGCCCAGGCACCCCCAAACACCCTCCTGACCCCGATTCCCCATCCTGCAGCCACAGACTCCACGTGATGTTCAGGAGACGATTATGAGCACATTACCCCACCTAGCACTGCTGAGGAAAGGCTCCCACGCTGAAGGGAGTCACAAATAATTAAATGTTTCAAAACACAATGGATATGACATGCTTTCAAAATAGCATCTATAGAATCACTTCCACTAGGGCGAGGAGCTCTCGGGAGGAAAAGCCCTTTCACTCACTTCAGTTGATTACCTGTATAAAAGGGCTTAATTTCTCTGGAGCATTTGCTTTCCAAATCACCTCTTTTCACCAAAGCCATTGCAGCAGGAGTGGCAGGTACTCCTACAGCCCACGAGGTGATGCTTCCCCAGACAGATCTATAAGAACATGGGTCCTGGCTAGACTTAATTTTTAACATGTAATTGAAAAAAAATAAGAAAGAATTGGGAAAAAATTACCATTCCTCATTTTGTAGCTCACTGGCAAAATGCTCAAGCTATTTACCAGGTCTGACCATGATTTGAGTCTTCAGGATGTTTCAGCAATGTCTGGGAGCTTTTTCTTGGAAATCGCCTTTTCCATCCCAATTCTGCTGACCTTTTGAGAGATGCCCTTTTTTTGCTCAGTTTGACAAGCAGAAGGTTCCTGCAGGATTTTGACATCCCTAGGCCAGCTCCTGGCCTCCCTCAACACCCATTTGGGAAGAAGGGGTTGCCCAACACCCTTGGCCATGGTGCCCTGTGAGCCACTTCCAGACTAAAACCTCGCATTTTTTTGGTGGGTTCCTGGGTTTGTGTCCTAAACTGGTGATGCCGTTTTCAAATGCATTTTGATGGGAAATGCTGGATGGTCTGTGGTTTTCAAAGATTGCCTGACTTCTTTCAGTAAAGAAACAATTGTTGGAGAATTCAGCTGCATTTGCTCTTTAAGAAAATCTTGGTCAGGTGAAAATAAGTTCCTTAAAAACTCTCTCCACGTGTTAAAATCAACAAATACATGAAATACTTCAAGAAAAAATAAGTGTGCCATTATAAAGCTGTGTAAAACAACCAGATACCCAAAATTGTAGGGAAAGACAGTGCAGGACACAAGGAAATGATATCAACTTCTGTCACCTGAGGTGAGCTGTGATCAATTCCCCATGATCAGGGATTTGAACAACTGTCCCTCCAACCCTCCCAGCCTATGGCTAAATCAGGATCTGTGTCCCATTGAAAGCAATAGTATTCTTCATTTATTCTGATGGAAGCCAGATCAGGTCACTGGATACTTCTGTGTTTATTACCTTAACGTGCTTTTAATTCTTCGGTAGTGTGTATTTATATCTGGGCTTCCTGGGGGGTTTATGATCTTTTTAAGGATAATTACAACCTGCTAGGAAAATGCCCTTAAGTTCTATAAATACATTCTCAACTCTGATCTTCATTTTACACAGATGTTGTCTCTGGGATTTTCCCTCATTTAAAAACATAAAATTTTAAAGGGAGAAAGGGAGTGAGAAAAGGGAGTGAACAAGGGAGTGAGATTAAGAAATACAAGATTTTTGGTAGGCATGCATTGCTGGAGTGTTCATGGATTTGTGGGCTTTCCCAGGGACTTTATGAGACCTAAAAGTTTTACCAGCTTGAGACTAATGAGGATAAATCACATGTATTTTCCAGAGAAACTTGATGGAGATAAATACAGCTAGTCTGGGCGTTCTTATTGTTGACATTGCGTTTCAGAGGGGAGGTTGTGTGTTGGCTGACTGATAAAAAAGGATGTTAGTGTCCCAGTGTGAGCACGGGCATGAGGCTGCTGCCAATAGAAATGCAACTAGAAGAGAAAAGACACAGGTTTTAACACCTGTGAGTTTGAATGTGGCATTTACTGGACTCTGATTCTTTTTTCCCTGGAATGTTGTGCCTGTCCAGCTGGCCCTGATGCCCTCTGATGCAAATCCTCATTTGTGCTGGTGGAACCTTTTTCCTCAACACCTTTGAGCTCTCTCTTGGGGAAATCTCTCTTCAGAAAAACTCAAATCACCAAGCAACTAAACAACTTAAAACTCCAATAGTGACAGAGAGAAGAACAAAAGAAGAATAATTAAGCATTAAAAATCCTATGTGAAAATGACTTCATTCTCAAGTGGGTATAAAGCTAATATACGTGTGGGACGTTTGAAGAACACCAAAGGCTCATGAGATACCGCGATGAAATTTAGACCACAGCTAATTTTATCTTCTCTGATGGAATGGGCTTTCCTTCTATCCTCTGGTGTCCAAATTTTCTGTGCAAACTCTGATTTCCTCTATTTAAAATATACCTATTTTTACTATTAAAATTGTTTTGATTAGAAACACCTTTGGGCAAAAGCTGATTTCTGTAACGTCTTTGTGCTGGGTCATGTGGAGTTGGTTGCTCCATGACTCAGACTGTTGGCTGTACTGAGGTGCCAGCACTGAGCAGTAGCAGCTTCTTAATGCACCCTTCTTTTTGCATCTCATCCCTTCAGGAGAGGTGGTGTAAATACCACAAAATTGGATAACTGAAGAAAAATCTATTTGCTTTGTAACACAATAAAAAATCATTTCCTGTGAAAGTTTCTGTTTAGCTTCCATACAACAAAACCCTGGAAAGATCTGAGGGCGACAAAGGATCTTCTTCAAAAATCCTGCACAGCAGCTCTCCATAGAGGAGGTGACATAGTCCAGTGGATAGTGGCACCAGGCTCCAGATCCTTGCCCTGCTGCCGAGCAGGTGAGTCCCAGAGTCCCTTTTGTCTCTGTTTCCTCATCAAACTCTTCAGAAACAGCAGCTCTGCTTCTGTGTACATGTCAGGGGCTGCGCTTGGCTTGGATGGAAATTTTTATTTCCATTAGGATTGTTTGGAGGGGTCTGGGGAAGCAGACAGCAAGAATGATCTGTGTCTGTATTTCACCAGCATCTTTGAGGTGTTGGACTTTGTCTTCAGCTTCAACTCCTCACCAGGAGTGCACATCAGTAAAATGGGTGGCTCCCGGGGTGGGAGATTAAAGCTGTTCACACCCCAGGGGATATTGGAAGTGACAAGAATATGTAAGAAGAGCTTTAGAAGTACAGCTTATCCTCCTTACATTGCCAATCTGCCTTTTGCTGAGAGCTGCTTGGGAGTGGATTTCCCACTGGATTAATTAATTCTAATTATGACCTTCCATCATCTATCCATAAATTGGCTTGGTGTGGACGTAGGTGAGATTTCAAATACGGGCTACACATTAAATATACATATATATACATATATATATATATATGTGTGTGTGTGTGTGTGTGTGTGTGTGTGTGCACATGCACCAGCAATTCTCCATCTGGGACTGCGTGGTAACTGAGCTGGATGCTGTGTGCACACACTACCAAAGGATATTCCTGTTTCCATTGAATGGAACCAGGCCAACAGGAAGGTAAAGAGCAGCATTTTATAAGTGACCTGTACTAGATGTTGGGCTTTGCCCAGATTCCTTTTTTCTTGGTTGTCTTTTCAGCAGACACACCCAGTCACTGCTTCCCCCCAGCATTCAATGTCAGTTCAGATTCTGGTTTAATTTTCAGTGTTTCTGTGGTTCCAGTGTGCTCCAGGATCTCAGAACCATCTCGATGCAGCAGTGCCTTCAAGGCTGTCCTCAGGGCTGCTGCAAACACTCCTAAAAGCACCCACAGCCTCCACTTCCTTCACACTGCAGAGCAAAAAAAGGTATGGGTGTATACAGGACACTGACAAATAAATTAATATTAACAATTATGTTTAAAATAACACACTGGTGAGGGCCTGAGGGGTGCCAAGCCAAGAAAATGACTGTAAATCTTCCATCTGCAGCTCACCCCACTGAGTGTGGAATGTGCAGTGTATCTTTGCTTGATGAACCCAACTTCCCAGGCTGGACCAAGGGGCCAGGGCTGCCCCAGGCTTGCAATTTCCTTCCCTGGGAAGCATTGAGCAGGCAATATTGTCCCTGCCAACGTGAAGGTCTTGTAGTGTCAGCAGGGAGCTCAGCCACTGCCACATCCCTTGGTGATGTGCATGGCAATACCAGAATCCAGGCTTGGCCAAGTGTTTTCTTCTTCCCAGGAAAAGTTCTGAAGAAAAGTGCTTTTCATGCAATATTTTGCTCAAGAAGATTAAAAAAAAAAATTATCCAGATTATCTAAAGGGAGAGTATTTCCTTTTCCTGATGCTCTGCTGTAAATCTTCTAGCACAACAGTTGCAGTAAGTATCAGCTACTGTTTGTAATCCATATGTGTGGAGCCATGTGTGTTACAGTCTGGATTAAAGGCAACCAGAGCCCAACTGATCTCAGTTGTCAATAAATCCTACAGACCCAGAAAGACTCAGAGGAATCTCAGGAATTGAAAAGCTATAGTTACATCTTTGGCCTATAATATTACCAGTGATTCATAGACAGTTTAATACTGAGAATACATAGACAGTTTAATACATAGAAAGTTTAGACTTAAAGAAAACTCTTTACTAGTTTGAAAACTCTAGTCAAACATAGCTACTCTGAAAATGCTCAGAAAGGGTCTGTTTTGAGAGTGTTAAATCTGAATTGCAGGAAATTTCTGAAGAAAATCAGAGGCATTGTTTTATAAGCTTATTTTTGAGTGAAAAATTAGTATTTACAGGATTAAATAATTTCAGTGATGCTTTTGAGAACACTTCCCCTTTAACAATTTTTCACGAGATCTGAATAATGGACAAGTAAAGCTCAAAAAGCCTCATTAGCTTCTAAATTAAGGAAATAAATGACAAAACAGCTCTTCCTTAAACCTCAAATCCACATCTCCTCCCACTACTCACTTAAACCAAGTGCAAATTTTTCCTTGATTTTTTAATTTTTATTTTATTTTATTTTTTAAATTTTTTTTTGGTGGAAATAAAAAGAAAAATTATATTAGTTTACGAAAGAGGTAGTGCCATCTTAAAAAAAAAAAACAAACACCTCTGTTTTTTCCCTGTCTCTGAGTGCTGGTCGGGTCATCTTTGGGGGCATCCTTTTGGGAAAGCACTGCCCTGAAAGAGTGCCTGCCCTGCAGCCCAGAGGTGTAAAGGCAGAAGTGCAGTCCAGCTCTGCTCAGACCTCGGGGTCCCTTCTGACTTGGCTGATTCTTTGCATTTCTCTGTACAAAGACACATCACCATCACACACACAGTGTGGGGTTTGTTGTCCTCAGTTACTGTAAAGGTGGCATTTGCACCACTTAATTGGTGGCTTGTTTGAAGTTTCTTCTGTCTTCACTCAGAGCTAGGATTAAAAAAACGAAGGAGACAAATTTTCTTGTGTTTGGGCTTGGTGGTTTATTAAATTTTATTTAAAGTACAAGAGAATTCTGCAACACTTCTATCCACCAGCTAGAAGCCAGCAAAATGGAGACGAACCTAGTTAGCTACAAGGTCTCTTAAAGTTAAACAGTTCAATAGAGAAATAACACCTATATTATTTATACTTTTGACCCAATGACCAAACGTTTTTGACCTGCAGTGCAGTACTAACTGTTTAACCAGAAACTACTATCTGAAACCATGAAGAAGGAGGAGGAAGATGAGCACTGAAAGGAGACACCACCCAAAATCCTCCATCATGTCCCATAGCTATTACTGTATTATAAAAACCTTAGATTTAAAACCCTTCACCATGTGAAAGCACACACTTCTATTTAACTACACACCCATGACTTTAACTCCATCACTCAAATTTGGAGCCTTCTCCAAGGCCTTGGGTCAAAAGCAGTGCTCTCCTGGGGGCCAGAAAGCACAGAAAGCTCAAAAATCCCAGGTTTCTGGGATCCAACAAGTTACCTTTTCATAAACCAGGAGAGAATGGGACTGTACACTCAAGTTCCAATGTGTGAAATAATTAAATGCAGGGGCTTTTTCTGTCCCCTCCCTATTTTCTTTTTTTTTTTGTTGCTTGGTTGTTTTTTTTTTAAGGAACGCTTGCTTGTTCATTTTACAACTCCATGCTGCACCTGGAAGCAAAAGTCCTTCCCTTTTTGATTTTCAGAGTCCAGCTATCACAGATGAACTGAACTGTACTGTAGTGAGCCCTGAGATGCTCTGCTTAAGCACCTCCAAAGCACATCCTCAGTTGTTTCACTATCCAGAGCTGGGAATCCAAGGAGTTGCCATCAAGTCTGGGAGCCCATGGCCAGGGCAGCTCCCAGGGCTGACACTGCTCAGGGACAGGAAAAGCCTTCATGGATCACAGTGTGCTGCTATTTCACCCCTTGCTGTCTCTTGCACTCACCAAGTGCCACCTGGGTGTTTCCTGCTGCTCTTATGAGATGCTTCAATGGCTGCTCAAGTCATTTTCCAGTCTTTTATAAAAGAGAAACACCTTTATTTGATTGCAGGAGCGAGATCTGCCCTGACAGATATTTTTGCAGCTGAGAGACCAACGCAATCAAATCAGGCAGATGCAGCATAGGGGAAATAAGGACTTGATACCAGGGAGATGGCACTTCAAATCATGTGCCATTTTGGACACAGGAAATGAAAATCCCAAAGAGATTCTGAAGAAATGGGAAGTTGTTTAACATTTTGATATTTCTGTATCAAAATCTCCAGGTCACAGCCAGTACTAGTCTTCAGTAATTTAGGAGGCTTAGCAGCACCACAAGGAAACAGAGATGAAGACTGCCAGGATCCAAATCCTGGCAGCAACAGGGGCGACAGTGGGTGGTTTACTTGCCAGCAGATGGGTGGTGTTCAGTGGTGTACAACCCTCAAAGACAGGCAGGTTACAAGTCAAGCTATTGTATAAAATATCTTCCTTGTATCTAGTCTTTTAGCTTAAAAACTTTAACTCTTCTCCTATCACTATATGCCCAATAAAAATTCTGTCCCCATCTTTCTTGCAAGGCTCCTTTAAACACCAAAAATCTGCAATAAGGTCTGCCCACAGCCCTCTCTTCTCTGAGTTAAAAACCCCAACTCCCTCAGCCTGGTGGAGAGGGGTTCCATCCCTCTGATCATCTTCATGACCCTCCTCTGAACATGCTCCAGCAGGTCCATGTCATTCCTTTGCTGATAAAAGTCATTTGGGAAGGTGCCACAGGGTAGAACATGCAGCTGATGAGACTTCTGTGCATTGGAGTTCAGTGTGCCAAAGGTGGCACCAAGATCTGTCTGGTTTTGGGAGCAAGAAGAGGACAGAGAAGAAGGAGAAATTCATCTTTCTGGCCCCACATCACTGGGAAAAGGGGATGCTCTGTACAGAAGCAGAAGTTAGTTTTGGATGTCATGACATTAATATTTCCTGAAATGCCTCCAAAAGCTTATGGAGACACCAGCATAGCCCAGCCAGAATTATCACTTCTAGCAATTTGTCATTTGAGGCACTGAAGTCCAGGCCAGTCTCCTTTCAGGATATGGGGACAGAGGAGATATGGCTGCACTTGGGCCTCCTGACCAGGGTTAGAACTATGGTGGTGTTGAGAAGAGATCAAACAAAGGCCAGGATGTGCCACAGCTTTGTGGATTTCAGAGCTGACTTCAGCCAAGAGCTACCTTGGCACGGGTTAGTGTGTCCTGCACTGCTGCTGCTTGGGCATTCTTGGGGCTGCCCAAACCCTGTTTTTGTCATGTTGTTGTGGAAGTAGCTGGAATCAGCTGGACCAGGCATGATGCAGAAGCACACAGAGAGAGACACCTGAATGTCTGCTGGTTTCCCTGGCAGTCTTTTCCATCCTGAGTCATGCAGATTTATCCTGAGTTCACACAGGCCCCATGACAGTGGAGTCAATCCTGTGGCTAGTTCAGGCTGAGTAAGACATGAGATGGGTCAGCTGCTGAATTCCTCAAACTAGACTCAAGTTAAACCAACATATATGTCAGAGCAGTTATTTGATGACTATTTTGCTGTGAAGACCTCACAGAATATCAACGGGTCGAAGTTTCAATGCCCGGAGGTTAGACAAAAAAAGCTCAAAGAAACACAAAGCAGAAAAACATCCCTGACAGGGGACTTTGGGGACAGGTAATAAAGAAAAGCAATGTGTATATGCACTGTGTGATGAAGCATCCCAATATTCCTAGACAACATGCCTGTTCAAGTTGAATAGTATTTGTCTCTGAAAAAAAAAGTAAAGGTGCAGCATTAGGGGGAAAATAGGTGGAAGTGAGACTGATTAAAGAAAAACACAAGAGTGGGATGTGCTCACTGCCTGGTTGTAGCACTCCTGAAGCGTGTTCAGGGAAATGTCAAGAGCAAATTTCCCTTTTTGCTACCACAGCCCAGTTAATATGTGTTTGCGAAAGACTGTAAGCAACACAACTGATCAGCAAGTAAATGAGAGGTCCTTAATTCCCACCAAGCCCCCTGGATCATTTCCCTTTAAAGGTTCTAAAACGTGTGGGACTTCTGACAGATGAAAGCAGAATTGGTTCATTTGTTGAATGCAAACTGAAACCCCTCAAAAGCTTTAAGTCCCATTAGTTGTGTCCCATTAAAAAAAAGTCCAGCTCAGAAGCGAGCCTGCAGATTTGTGCTGTGGAAGACACAAAGGATGAGCTTTGTCAAGCTTGACTCTGCAGAGCCAGGCTCTCCATGTCAAGGCTGTGAGAGCATTTTCCAGCTCCAGTGAACAAACAGCTCTGTACCTGGTGACACGGAAGGTGATGTCTGTAGTTTCTTCAGCACTTTGTCAGGGGAGCTCAGGCTGGGAAATGTGGAAAGCTAGGGAGTGAAAGGAAGGCAGGAGAAACAGAGCAGGCAGAGCAGAGAGCTTACAGCACAAAACAGCAAACGTCTTCAGTGAGCACTGGGACCCAGGCAGCCCACACCCTCTCCAGTTCCAAATATATAGATAAATCTTGGATATCTTGATAGCAAATGATAGAAATAAGGAAGCCATACGTATACAGGAACTAAATATTGCATTACAGGTCTCTTCACACTGACTAGTCAGGGATATTCTGTATGAATATTTTTGTTAAGGCAAAACGTTCTCTCTGTATTCCTTGATCCTGCCTGCAGTATCCCAGTATCCAGAGCATGGCAGAAATGGGGCCATGAAGCAGTTGCTGAGAGATGGGGTACAGTCACTGAGCTGATGATCTATAGGTAGCAGTCCTTACAAAGAGCTGTGCATCACACAGGAATTACAAGCTATGGTCTGAAACAACAAATGGACAGCTGCAAGGAATACTTGCTTTATGTCTATGGATTAGGGAATTAATTTTATGCTTCCTACCCAGTTTACCTTGGCTTTGGAACAAATACATTAGTATTGTGCAAAGGAAATTCTGGAAGCCTAGGAATACAGTCTTACTCATAACATCATAAAGTAGGTGTCCTTGCCATGAAGAGATGTGTCTGTCTAGATTGAAAGCAAAATCTTTTCATTGTTGGACACTGCTGGTTGCATGGATGTTAATATCTCTGCTTGCTTCAAATTTTTCACTAAAGGATCTTGTAAATGGGGACACTACGTAAAATGCAAATATAACTTTTTGTGGAAGGGGAAGGAGATGCTTGCCAGTACATCTTTTCTGGAAAGTCTTCCAGCAAAGGATTAGGAACTATGGATGGTATTTCCATAAGCCCTTGTTTTTGGCCAGACTATGACTCCCAGAGAAGCTGATGGTAAATCTGCCATTGTATCCAAGAGGAACAGACTTGAGACAGCACTGAGCAAACTGAAGATCCCAGCCTTTGACACAGGAGTGTAAATATTTTGCTTTTATGCAGAGAGATTAGTAAATTCAGGGATGTTATTCAAAAGGCAGTTGGGTAGCTGCTTCACTGAGCAGCATCCATACACACTGAGCATACTTATCTCCCCCAGTTTTAAAAACTGCTTCTTGTCTTTAAGGGACAAGGGCATAAACCACAAAGGCAGCTGCAGTCAGTGTTGTAATCTCAGCACAAAGGAGACAAACAGTTCACAGACACACTATTCCCTTTGCACCCCTTGGGATGCTTCCTCCCCCCAGGGGGATTTGTGGCTGTAGGAATGGGTGCGAGGAAATACCAGCATTGCTGCTGGCACAGCTGCCTGGCCCTCTGCAAAAGCTGGTGGAGCTGGTCTCTTCTGTTGTTGATGTGCTACTTTTAATGGGAAAAGGAAAGAACTGTAAAGGGGAAAAGGTAAATCCCTGTTCATGTTCAGAGTCAGAAATATTGTGTATTGAGAGAATTTAATCCACTCAGTAGAAAAGCGCCTGTATGAAAAGGTATCCAATAAAGATGTTCAGATGTGCTTAATGAGTGGATTTGCAGAGTTGTGGATTTTTTTGAGTTGTCTGTCCAACATATGCAGCAAAGATAGGAGATGAGAGCAATACTTCTTACCTTGCTATAGCAGGAGCCAGAGTGGTCACAAAAAGCTTAGATATCCACAGACACTGTTACCCATAAAATGTCTCATACACTCAGTGTTAGAGAAAGAAATGGGATTTCAGGCTGACATTTCAGTCAGTCAGAAGAATATGATTGTGCTTTCCTGAAGCACTTCATTTGAGCAAAACAGCCTGCATACAGATCCATACCAGACTTCACCTGTACAGTCTGCCTTGGCTGGGAAGCTCTTCTGCCTTACTGCTAAAAGTTGGAATTTGATAATTAGTTGGAGAAAAAATAAAACTTGATATTCTAAAGTTGGTTTGCTTTGGTGTTTGTTTGTTTGGGGTGTTTTTCTTGGGGGGGGGAGGTGTTTGGGTTGTTGGTGGTTTTGTTTTGGTTTTGTTTGCTTGTTTGTTTGTTTGAGACTTATCAGGATTCTCTATCTGGTCTAAAACAAATGCAATCATGAAACTTGTCAAAGAATTCAATTCAGACAAATACCCTGACTTGAAATTTGTGTGTCTGGAGACTCTACCTCTATCTGATGAACAGAAGCAGACATCAGCTGGCACAGTAATGCAAGGTGGAGAACACCATAGCAAAGTCATGGTGTGAAACTTGAAGGGAGGGAATTACAAGGAGCATTTATATAGCAGCAGTTTTATTACTTGGAGCTTTTCCCAAACAAGCTTGGTAACATCATGGCTAGAAGAACTGACATTCTGAAGAATTGACATTTTACTTAAATATTTTGCTCCTGCTGCAAGATCTGACCCTACAGTTACATTTAACCTGCTCAGAGCATTAGCTGAAGAGCAACCTTTCATGTCACACACTAGATTAAATCCTGTTCAGTGACTTCTCTGAGTGTCCAAGGCAGCATTAAGAAGTCCATCCATCTCTATGTTTTGGTCTGACAGACACTTTCCCCAATGAGTTTTTGAAACAGAAATATTTTGCTGGGAAAAAAAACTAAGTCAAAGATTCAGAGTAAAGACTTGAGAGAAAACATCAGAAAACCCATGTGACAAAAAGGAGTGGACAGTAGCAAAGATTTGCAGTCTTTCTATCTCCTGCACAGTTTTGGAGAACAGTAGGAAAGTGGTGAGGTACTAATTTGAGAAATGGTCTGAGCGTATTTATTCTCACTCATGTTACATCTTGATAGATCCAGAGGAAGTCTCATACCAGTCCACCAAAGTGAGTTACATGAAATAGGATAGCTCCCTAATTTAATTTGTTTTAATGGAAGCCTCAGTGATATCCACCCTTGGCAGAAGTGGTGTGCATTTCAGGTGCTACACTGGTGGAGCACCTGAAATGTGAAATAGCTCTCCACCTCCGTCCTGGGGTGACTTTATGATGCTTGTAACTGAGAAGCTCATCTATCTGAGATGGATTGAGCTGGTCTTTTTCCTTTCAGTTTGCTTATGCCTGTCCCATCAGACCTGCTGCAACAAACAGCCCAGGAGAGCCTGTTGCCCTTAGACATGAATCAGAATCTTCACAAATCACTACTCTGGCTACTGAAGCCATCATTCATGGATTCATGAAGTCTTCTCATCATTCTGGAGATAAATGCTGGATTTTGAACTGGCACTTGAGATGATAACCACAGCTGGCATCAAAATCACAGGCACGTGTGTGTCATCACCAAGTGTGATATCCACTCACAGCAGAGACAAGGAAACCTCTCCCAGCCAGAGAGCATGAGAGCTGGCAGAGACCATGAAGAAGAAGAGATGACATGAATTACTGCTCTGCCCTCATAGGAACAGGAGGTCAGAATCCATCATATGTTTCTGTGAAAACTGGATTCTTTTTCAGTGTGGCCACTTTTTTCCTGTATGGTCATTGCAATCCTCTGTCAACTTCCTGCTGAGGTGACAATTCTCATGCAATTCTGTTTGTCTCCACTTCCTTGGCTACATCTGCCTGCATTTGCAGTGAGTTCAGGGTCCTCTAGAAACAAGTTTCTTGGTGTTTGCTCCAGCACTCTCTCAAGCTGAAAACCTTGACTAAAATCCACAATAACTGTCTGATAAATTCCTCTTCCTTAAAACCAGAGTTAACGCTACCATGACCAAGAAAGAGAAGAATTTGTCAGATCAAACAGCAGTGATCAGACATGGGGTAAGGGGGAAAGTCCTCCTCCAGATGCAGCATGGAAGAACCATGTCAGGGGAATGTGAAAAGCAGGCTCCTTTGGGAACTGAGTCAGACACAGAGCCCTGCTCCACTGCTTCCTATTGACACGGCTGGAAATTGGACAGATGAAGGATTGTACTGCCATGACCCAAAGCAGATGAAAAGGGATTTCATTCACGCCCTGGTATTTCCCTGCCATGGCTTAAAAATGAAACGTTTGAGCACAGGAATGACAAAGTGGTGTTACATAACTACAAAGTAAACTTTCTGGACAGCATCCAATGACATTATTCTGAAAATAATTACAAGTAGCCATTTCCCTCCAAACTGGGGCAAAAACCTTGTCCCAGTCCTTGGGTGTGATTCTGAGCAGAGCTGGTACCAAGTGCTGCATGTTACACCACACCCTGCCCTTAGCCTGCTCACCAACAGCCAGGTGGTGTTTTATCCTCTTGCTGCTCAAGGGCTCCAGACGTTTCCATATGGTTAGAACTCCTGCCAATACTATAACTTGATTTTTTTTTCTGATGTCTGGATAATCTGAGGGTCACTTTATGCCTCTGAAATTATTCCCTCCATGTATTGGCACCAGTGCCTGGCCTGAAGTGTCCATGATGGCCTTCTTCTTAATTTTGCTGTCACCTTTGTGTACCAGTAGTATTTTTTTCTCCTTCTGGATGGATGTCACCCTCGAGATTCATCCCCATTAGTCCTCATCAGGAGAAATAAATTCTTCCCCAAATAGTTCTAGTGGCTACTTGTGTCCTTCATTTCCAAGACACTGAGCTTGTTCTTCCGCTCCAACTTGTATAGGCCCTCCTCAAGAAAGGATCTGGAGCATTCCTGAGAGTCAGGGCATGCAGGGAGTGAAGAGGAGGGGACAAGGAATGGGACAGTGGGGTTTGACTCACAAGCAATTTTTTGCTTTCTTTTTTTTCCACCCAGAAAAAGCAAACCCAAGCACCCCAGCCCATGCTGTGCTATGGGATCCAGCCCAGTGAGCCATCCTGGCTAACCTCCCATGAGGGGAGCATCAGGATATATGGAGTCATTGAACCACAAAATCATGGAATGGTTTGGTTTGTAGGGGATCTTAAAGATCACCTAAATCCACTCCCTTGCCATGGGCAGGGACACCCATCTATGCAGATGCTTCCTTCCATCTCTGCCTGACAGCCCCATTTCCCTGTGAAACCTGCGGAGGAGCCAGCCTCAGTGTACACTTTGATAAGAAAAGCTGTGAACAGAGAACCACCTCAAAATGAAAGTGCTGCTCAAAATGAAATCCACATGCCTTGTATTTGGTAAAACCTTGAGTTCAGACATTTGTGCCACATGGAAATTTTGTGGATTGAAATCCTGGCCAAGGCACCTCCCACCCACCTCTGCAGGGTTTGTATGATCCTACAGGATTTGACTCCAGGCTTTGGCAGGGGTTTGCTTGGGGGATCATGCAGGTTAACAGAGTGAAAGTATTTTTCTCTTACTGTAGGGATGCTGCAGAGGACAGGGGCACCTGCCCCTGCTTCCAGACTCTCTGGAGGCTGCTGCAGCCACTGGCTCTTGGCACAGCAAAGGCACTGCAATGTTACTGTTGTTTTAGAGAAATAATGGCTACAGACTGCCTTGCTCAATTGCCAACGATGTAAAAGAAAAACTTGGGTTTAAATAAAACCAGAGTTTGGCAACTCAGATATGATGGAACTGCAGATGTGCCTAAATTCCCTATAACTCCCTGACTCTGAATGGCATCAAAGTCGTGTTGCCTTCAGCCTGCTGAAAAAGCAAGGAGAAAAGTCATCCCTGAGCAAAATTCTTTCCCTGAAATATGTTTATCCTTGCTCTCACCTGATCAGAGCATGTCCCTTCCTGATGCTGCTACCACCACCACCACCTGTGCATGATGATGCTGCTGAAATGTGGATGGGGTTGAGTCCACATCAACTTCACATCAAGTGTGTGTGTAACCAAGGGTTGGGAGTGACAAGGAGTCAGCCTGGACAGGGCTTTCCTCACCAGCCTGGTCTGGCTGCCCAGCAAGGCTTTTATTCTCTGTGCTTCCTGATATGATAGACCTCCTCTGGCTCACTCTTTTTTTAACCTCCT
Organism: Rhabdornis inornatus; assembly: GCA_013397075.1. Taxonomy (NCBI): domain Eukaryota; kingdom Metazoa; phylum Chordata; class Aves; order Passeriformes; family Rhabdornithidae; genus Rhabdornis; species Rhabdornis inornatus. The sequence continues at coordinate 373,101 of VWZS01009486.1, forward strand.
CTGACATTTAGGGCTGGTCTATACTGGGGATTTAATTCAAATTGTTTGAGGATGTGAATTTAGAGGGGAATAATTATTCTTGATTAACTCCCCATGTGGAAGTCTTGTTCCAAAATAAAAGTGCTTTATTTCAAATGGGTTTAATTGACTCCAAGAAAATCACTACATTGTTTTCTCTAAGAAAAAGGATAGATATAAAATGAAGAATACTTTTTCCCCCACAATTTCTTGAAAAATGCAAGGACTTCTGAATGTTATGCAAGTTTTAACTGAAAATTGCTGTATGTTATTATGTATAATTTGCACCTCTGATAAACTGCACGCTGCTAAAATTATTGTTCCATGAAAATAATTACACAGCAGCCAACATAATTAGACAAGCAGTGCAAAATCAGAGGCAGAAATGTAGGGCGATACTGTGACTGGGAGAGCTGTTTATAGAGAGGTTGCTCTGAGGTGTATTTTATTCTGTCCACACATTCACACAGAGCCTTATTTACTGAAACCAAAACTGATTACTGAAGGTATAAAGCCTCACAAAAACTTGAACAAAAAAGGGTTCTTGGCTCAGCTTTATGATGAATTTTCCATTAAAAAAAAAAAAAAAAAAAAGAAGATGAATCCCAGAATAAGCAATACTTTTCTGGGGAAAATCAGAAATTGGGGTGCCAAAAAATGTCCAGCAATACCAATAGTGGAGGCACTGATGCTGCTGCTGCATTTGGTATCCAGAAGAGAGAGCTGGATTCAGGCAGGGTTCTGGCTGCCAAGTGTCACACATGGGCTCAGGCACTGATCTTGTACCATCCACATCATTGAACTCATCTCAAATATCACTATTTAAGAATATTTTATGGGGACAGTGCAGAATGCAGTGAGCAGTTTAGGGTGAAGAATGTTTAGCACAAATCCAGACCCAACCCATGTCATACCTTTGTTTACAGGGCAGGGAACTGGTCCCTGCCTTGCTGGGTACCAGGACAAACCTGCCCATGTAACCGCCTCTTCCCAAATATTTGCTTTGTCTAGGTGCAATCCAGCCTTGCACAGAAATGTTCTCCTGGAACTAAAAAGTTTGCCCTTATGAAATTGTCATCAGAGCTGCTTCATGTGATTCTTCCAATAAGCTGTTGGCATCAGCAAATCAACATTTTCTGCATTAAAACAAGAGAAAAAAACCCCAACCTACATAAATCAACCAAAACTCTTGTGTGAATCAGTAAATGGGAAATCTTATTCTGGGGCTTCCCAGGCAGTAGTAGCTACCACTACTGGCCAGTGGATAACACAAAACACAGGCTTTTTTCAGCTTCCTTTTTTCCACTCAGCAGCAATTTGCAGTGAAACAGTGAGAGTCAGCAGCTCCTGGATCCCAGCTCTGACTTTCAGAACACAGAGGAACATGCTGGGATCAGACCAGTACAGAGGTTTACAGGATGGCTCATGTGGATAAAAATAGTCAGAGTTCTGCAGAAACAGAGCCTAGAATTGAGACTTCTGCAATCACACCATGAGAAGTGGGAATCTTAATGCTCCTAGAAAATGTTTTGCCTTTGCTTTTCTGACATTACTTTCAATATTGTGTTTCATTGCCCCTTCTCCTTTGCAAAGATGGAAGAGCAATGAATAGACAGGAGGTGATTATGCCATTCTTTTAAAATCTACTGTACATGTTACACATCTAACAGCTCAGCTGAGGAAAGCAAACCTATTTCCATATTTATCCATTCTTTATGTTCACTTCAAGAAACATTATGAACCCCTACTCACACATACCAAGCTAAATCTTTCCCTTCTTCTTGAAGACCAATATCCTAATAAAATGCATTCTTTTAATTGTCCAGCCCATGAACCTAAACAGATCATGGCCAGGTGTGTTTAACTGCCCATCTCACCATCCTGGTCACCTTGGCAAGGTCCAGAATGAGTAACTCTTCTACTTCTATGGCCCACAGCCCCCAGCTTGTGGTGGCAGGGAAGGCAGTGGGTGCAGGGACATTGGAAATTGGATGTGCCAGATGCAGACATCTGAAATCAGGATCTCAGGGAAGATCTTCAGTGCCACGCTTTAGGTACAGCCCTGGTAACCTCGGGGACTTCCAGCAGAACTTGGGTTTTCTGGGGCCTGAGCCATTCTGAAAACTGGACTTCGGGATGCTTTTGTAAATTTTAGTCAAGGTGAATTTATACTGAAGTCTAAATCCACAGTTAATTACAATGAAGAATAAATGGTTCTGAAGAGATTAGGGATGAGCTTTTGAAGGAGGCCTCTGAATTTTAAGTAACCAATTCTCTTTGAAAGTCACTGGATTTGGGCTTCTAACTCCCTTGCTCACTTTTGAAGATCCAAACCAAGGTTTAAAATTCACTCTGTTAACAAGCTAGCCAATATTTCTTTCCTGGGAAAGTAGCCTTCTGTTATCCTAAAATTAAGACAACAGAGGGCTACATTTTTTGTTTTATTCTCCAAGGCTAATAATGAAACAATATAGAAATTGTGAAAAATAAACTACAGCAATTTAGATATTTAGTTTTCAAATCAGTTGACAGGCACAGCAAGGAAATGGTTCTGCCTCTGAAGAAATAAATGTAATAAAATACTGTTTAAATAATGTTTAAGTGATGTGATGAAAGACGGGTTCACGAACCCTCTGTTATGTTAACAATTAGCAGTGCAGGACACGGATTTTGTTTAAGAAATGTGTACTGCTAATAATGGGGTCAACATACGAATAAATAAGAGTGGCACTATGCACTAAAGTCATGCTCTATTAATATCTGCTTGGTTATCTGTATTGCTTTATTTATCCTACCAAGATCTGTTGCAGTCAGGTCCTGTGTGTCCATGTGTCCACAGGCAGGGATGGGCAGACATCCACACCCTTGGAGTTGGAACTGGATGATCTTTGAGGTCCCTTCAAGCCCAAAGCATTCAGTGATTTGTGTGCTGGAGTGGCTTTTTGCTCACAGTGAGGAAGAGCCACACGTTGCCCCAGTATTGAAGTCTGACCTGTGTGTTTGAGCCACAGCCAAGCCCATGGGTTGTGGCACTGACCTGGGATCACCCCAGAAGATTGTCCTGCTGCAGACTAACCATGCAATGCCAGCCAAGCCACTGTACTCTCCTCTCACACTCTCTTGTAAGTTGTTAATCTTGCTTACCATGAACTGGTCTCTTGCTGTTGGCCACAAGGGTACCCTGATAGGAAGGATAAACTCCTTGGAGTTGGACTTCAGAAGACTCAGATGCCTTAGACAGCTTCTGATCCTCTCACTTCTATCTGCCTTGGAAAGCTGCTGCCTCTTTCCAGACATATCCTTGGACATGAGCTTGATCCTCAGTCCTCCTAAGTAATGGCTTGATGATTGACATAATTGCTAAAGACAGGACTGAGAATCATGAGAAGGCTCTGCCATTTATAAAGAAGCAGCTTCCATCTTCTTATGCCTTATATACTCTCCTAAGCCTTTGAGTTTACACTTGGGGGTGACAGAAAGGTTTATTATCTGAGTCAACAACAATCCTCTGGAACATTTGCTAAATTACCTAGCTCACCAAACATTTCCAGGGGTTTTTCTATTTACGTGTATGGAGGATGATCTGTAATTTCCATGCTGCAAAGCTTTGCTCTTGGAGACTGGCAATGTGATGCCTTGGTCCAGGAAAATGCTGATGACCCTCAGTTGCTACCACGGGTAGTGGAACTTGAAGGTATCCAGCAACCACAGGAAGCCCATGAATGGCAATGGGCACTATTTGGACCTCAATGCAATGCCTGATTAGATAACAGTCTGTCTCTAGGTAGAGCACATATTCTCTCTCTCATTCTTCCTTTTTCGTTCTCTGTCTTAATAATGCATGTAGCTCTGATTTATTTTTTATCAAGATTAACAATGGAACAATACCACTTCAAATATTAAAAAGGCAAAGAAATGTAGGTACTGAAAAGGAAGGAAAATACCTCAATTTCAAGCCTAAAGATTACTTTGGGTCCCAGAGGAAGCAGAAGCAATTTAGTGGCTGATACCCTTAGCAAGAAAAAAGGTTGTAAGATTAAGACCAACTGCTGTTTGGATAAGTGGTTGGTAATTGCACATATCAGCAATTATGTGCTGTCATATCATTTTTCTGCTACCTTACTCCTCTCTTGTGTCCCGTCAGGGTTTACTTGGAATGACCCTACATCTATGGTCCTCTTTGGATTCACCTTCTTAATGTCATCCTTGCAAGTTCAAAGAAAAAAGAAGTCATTATTACAGGAGGTGCCTGGTGGAGGTGCTCCTCTTCACTGATGTAGCTAGAGGCTACTGCTGTAATAACCAGGCTTCCAGGGAGAGAAAGAAAGAAAGAAAGAAAGGCCTCCTGAACCTGCAAAAACCCTCTTTGTCCTCCATCCTCGCAGTGGGAGAAGGGGTGTATGAGGGGAGAATTTGAGTGGGGAGAGGTTTGATGGGGTGGGAGAGGGATGTCTGTGTGCATGGTTCAGGTGCCACCCCACCCCGGGGGGCACAGCACTCACTCCAGGTGACACTGGGGGGGCCCAGGGGAGCTGGGTGCTCTGAGTCTTGCCCTGTCAGGGCAGCACAGGTTATATTGATTCCTCTTCAGATGAAAAGGGGGAAGCTTCTGTTCCATACATGTAGGCTGCTTGTAACTCCTGCCCCATGTTTTGGGGGGTAACAGAGGCTGGCCCTTGAGCTGAGCTCTGGGGTTCCCTTCTGTAGCTTGCCAGAGGCTTTGCACCACTCAGAAAAGCAAACACCATCAGAAACACCTTTTTCCTCACAGAAGTAACTGATTCCCCAGTAAAGTGTCAAAAGATAACAAAGTCTGTTCCAGCCAAACTCATCTGTTCATTGCCTGAGGGAAGCCTCCAGCTTATATGGCACCGGGTGCTCCCACGGAGCAGAAAATATTTAGCTCGCTAATCAGACTCAGGCAGGAGGTGGGAGTGTGGCTGCCTGCAGAGTGCCTACAGCAGGTCTGGAGAGGACAGGCACTAGCTGGATTTCCAGTGTCCCATACTGACCCACAGTGATGCCTCTGAGGTCAGTGGCTTTACAGGGCTGTGAAGGAGAGCAGGGTTTTACACCCACAGGGATCCCACCACACAAGCTGAGTGAGCCCTGTCTCTGCAAGGGCCACCAGGGTGGGAAGCCCTGGGAAGGACCAGCAAACCCAGGTGCCAAACCACAGCCAAATGCAGGAGTCTCAGCAGAGATAGTGAGGTGCCACCTCACAGCTCATGGAAGAGCTAATACCCTTTGAAAAGCAGATAAAAGATTCATCCGCACAGATGAAGATATGAGGGCTTGGGCTTAGACAGCCTGTAGCTCCTGCCAAAAAATTGTGTGGAAGGTAGAAACGAATTTAAAAGGTTGAGTGGGGGCCAGCAAGTCAATAACTGAATAATCCCACCCAGATAGGAAACCAAAGCATAAACAAGAGTCTCCACGTACTGACAAGTTAGCACTGGTTGCACTCTGGAAGGGATCCTAAAATAACAGAGATTCCTGTAGACAGAATAAACACATCTCTCAGTTGTCATCCTGAGCAGAGGGTAATTGCCTAGATGTCTGATTGACTCGCTGCTAGAACTAAATATGTACTTCTCTGACATGCTGTCACCTCCTTCACTGTACGTTTGAGATTTTTCAGTAAAGCACATCAGGAATCAAAGCAAATGTCCACAAGGAAAGATGCATCTCGACCTTGAACTTTAATCACTGGCAAAGGGCTGAAAATGTAGTTAAAAAGAAGTGAAGTTACTGCATTCCTGAGAGTGACATTTAATCTCAAAATTCCCTGGGGGCTTGTGCACATATGACCCAACCCCCCAAGAGAGGAACACGGTGCTGCAGCCCCAGTCTGGAGCTGGCACATGGCTTCCGAGCTCCCCAGAACACCACAGCTCCCCCTCTGACCCCCAATCCTTTCCTTCTGGGTTTCCTTCTGGGCTTCCTTCAGCATGGCTCTTCCCAGTTCACACTCCTGGAAGAAAAGACGATCAGAGGTCCTAAATTAATCCTCCTTCTAGCAGCTCTTTTACCCTGAACAAGAGTGTTTGATGCCTTCTCAAAACCCCTACAAGGCTCTCAGCTGGTGATTTTTATCAAGTGCTGAGCAGTCCTGTCCACCCTGCTCATGCTTTGCTGCCTTCCCACCTCAGAGCCAGTCTCTGTTTCAGCTCTGTTAAACTTGTATTTAGAGAAATTTAAGAGAACCTACTCAAAAGCCTTAATATTGGAATATTAATATGAATATTCAGTAAGCCCTGGAAGGTGCAGGGTGCTGGACACAACTGTCAACACAATACTGATTTTCAGAAGTAAAGTGACCTGGCCAAACCTAGGCTGGCCCAGCTCATGGGAAGGATGGTGTGCTGGTTTAGAATTCAATTCATAATAGATAGAAAAAGTATTATACTAAATGCAATGCAGTGTGAATTCATGAAGGCTGTTGACTCAGTATTCGAGTCTAACATGTAAGAGACTTGCATTTTACTTCACAGTATGTGACAGGTTGGGTACTGAATTCAACCAAAATTAACCTGGCATATCATATGTGAAAGGAAAATATTTTAAAAACACACCTTTAATGGTAACTATGAAAGAAATCCACCAATAACTGAAGTTCATTTTGATATTCCTGGTTCTAAGTCCTTGATCTTTCATATTTGCATCTAGAGGAAAAAATCAGATCATCAGAAGGCACAGACACTTGATGTGTGATTGGATGGAGCCCTGAGCAACTCCATCTGGTGGGTGGCATCCCTGCCTATGGCAGGACAGTTAGAACCAGATTTTCTGTAAGGTCCCTTCCAACCCAAAGCATTCTGTGATTCTATGATTAACAGCAAAAGGATAACCATGGATGTGGGGTCACCTGCATTACCCATCAACTGCACTTGGGCAGCTGGTGTGGGTGGACATGAAATAACTCCTCACCAAATGTGGAATGCTGGGAGAGCTTCCATGCAGGCTGCACTGGAACCAGGTGAAACAGCCAGTGTGAAACCTGGGGAAAATCTGCAGATGGGAAGGAGGAGGTCACACCACCTCCCACTGTGGTTCTGCTGTGGTTCCTGCTGTGAAACCACCTGCAGGAGAGAGCCCAGCACTGCCATCAGGTGAGGGAGCAGGACAGGCTCTGAGAAGCTCTGCAAAGGAATGGGGTGGGTGGAAGGGCAGGTTCTCTTTTCTCCCCCCACGAAAGGGACACAGGAAGGAAAGGAGGGCTCAGGCATACGGTGAGGCAGGGGAAACCATGCACCTCAAACCTGATCTGGTGGCCCAAGAACAAGACTATTTTCTCTCTCTCTCTGCATTTGAGAATTCACGCTGGAGGGAGCTGAATCCCAGGTCAGAGTGAGGTTGTGAGGATGGTTTACAAACCTGTCCCCTCCCCTCGCCTCCAGCCTGTGCAGGAAAAAAGCATTTTCTAACAGAAACTTTGACAGAGCCATCACTTTGTGAATACTGCAAATATATATATAAAGCAACCTGTCTAATACATGTTCAAGATAGAAGTTTGAGATGTCAGAAAATTTTATCTGAAAAAAACAGGCATTCATGCACAAGAGGATAACTTGAAACTATCTACCCATCTATTAAACTCCAAGCTTTAGGTAGATAGCGAAATCAAGCAGAAGCTAAAGCAGGAAGACACATGTAAAATGATTTCTGAAGGCAGAACAGGACATCCCTAGAAGTACTGCTAAACTGAGTTTTGGGGGCAAAGTGGCAATTACCCAGCCCATGCCTCCTGCCCTCACATGCATGGCCCCAGGGTGCAGTGATCCACTCAGCTGAGAGAGGCAAACGTGCCCCAGGGGACTGGGATGGCAGGATGGCACATCTCCACTGCAGCCAGCTCTTCTTCTACCCTTAATGACCTACTCATCTTTCTCTTTTCTTTTAATTTAGGAATAACAGAACAACCCAGGGAGAGCTGGGTTAGGAAGGCATGCAGAGCAGGCAGGGACAGTCCAGCCCAAGCAGAAGATGAGGTGCTCAGTTCGTGCTCTCTTGGTCTTAGTTCATATCACTGATAACAGGAAATTAACCCAGTGATTTAAAACCAGGATAAATGAGTCTTAGCTTGGGCCTGTCTAACAGCAAATTCCCTTTTCCTCCAAAATGTTATTTGTCATGAAAAACCTTCTCTCACGGAGACTGCAAAGACAGAAGGCTTCCTCCATTCATTTACATATTAAAACTCAACAGAAGATGAAGGAGAAGCGATTATTGGAGAAAGCAATAGTAGTTCTCTTAGTAAAGTTCATTAATTTTCTTTTTTCTCAGTAAAGTCTATGCTCAACAGAAACCTGATTATTCGTATCCAGCACATAAAGTGATTTAGCACAGTCAAAAAGTATGAAAAAATGCAATGTGAAAGAAACGTGTGGCACTTCATAGGCAGGGAGCCCCATCATTTCAGCTGGGCTGTGTCTGCCACTCTGTTAGAGGAGAGGTTTGTGCACAGAGCCAAGCACTGAGCAACACCTTGAGGCAGTGCTCAACTGCAGGGTGCTGCTCCCCTGGCCTGGGCGGAGTTCAGCTCTGTCCCAGCAGCAAAGTTGGCTGTTCCAACTTCATCTTCATGATTGCTAAGGGGATGATGGGTGCACCTTTTCACCCAGACCCATCTGCACAGAAGATGGATCCTGAAGATGATATTTTAAACTTTCATTTTCCCTTCAAGTGCAATTTGGATTGTTTTTTTCCCTCTCCCACATTGTTTCACATAAGCTATATTCAACTACAGGCAGTATCAGAAAATATTACCTCAGCTTGAGAATAGGTTTGGTCTCAAGCGACACTTTCCAATACTTCTGATTTATACTCTTTTCCTGCATTGATCTGTTGGGAGATTTCGTCAGCTATATCTGACATAAACACTGTATTATTCTGTATTGCATTATACCCTAGAAATCCACTCAAATCCCTTTGCTCTTCAAATTAAAGCAATATGCATTAGAGTGTCCTGATTTCTTTCTATTCTTGCATTTGCATTTTTGTATCATGCTCTAGATTACTCATGTATATTTTGGCATAAGCATGTCCCTGCTCATTTAAGAATATTGCCTTTAATCTTCATTGTACCTTGAAGCACACAAAACCTTGGCCCCAAAGGACACATGGAGGATTTTAGTTCCCACAGAGGCTGAATTTCTGTGGAAGTTATTTAAAGCAAATGTCGTGTTGTTCAGAAGCCCAAGCCTTGCTCCAGGACAATCCCATGGACACCCCCAGTGTCCCTCTGGTCTCATTTCTCCCCACAGCACATGAGGTTTGTGCCACACTGCAGATCACCATGGCTTTGGGAAGGGACTTCTCCTCCTTCCACAGTGGTGCAGACTGCAGCTCTGCAGCCAAAAGTTTTAGAAGTGTGGCTGTGCTGGGGTGCATGAACTCCTCAGTGGTTTAACTGTGCAGCTCACTTGCCTGCAAGCAGTTTCTTGGTGGCAGAAATGGAGTAGCATCTGTAGGTTATACTTTTGCTGCAAGAGAATGGGTGTGTTCACTACATCATTCTTATTCACTTTAAGTACCTTCTGACCATCAGAATAATCTATTACTTTGTATTTCTTACAAAACATAATTCTACCAGAGAACAGCTAATAATATATCACATATCCTGGTAAGATTTTTTGGTGGGTCTGCCTTACTTCCCAGATTTGTTCTGTAGGTCCAGTGTTTGCCCCAGTCAGACACTAATGGTTATACCGGAAATATATGCAGTCAGAGCCCCGAGTTCAGTAAAGTTACATGACTTATATGAAAGGTCAGGAAATTCCTTGAAAGAGGAGCTTCTGATTTTTCTGAGATAGGATATAGGCATGTTGGTTCAGAATTGCTCTGTTTGATAACCAGTTTAGATAACAAGACATACTCTTTATTCTAGATTTTCCTGAGCTATAATATCCCCCAGAATGTGGACTGAAGCAAATCTGGTAGGAAAAGATGCCTGTAATTTAGGGACAAGCAATTCTTTCCATAAGTGGGAGGGAAGACCCAGGTTTTACTCCAGGTAATGCTGACACCATCATATTCAAAGCAACCCTATTGTTGTCTTCTCTTATTTTCGAACATCCAAGATGTCCAAGATTTGGTTTAAAGATCTGAGCACAACAAACTGCAGGGATTCAGAGCCAAGGTGCACAGAGACACTGGGTGGGTTCTCAAGAAGTATTTGAAAGCTGCAGTCCTTTACCAAGAGCAGGTCTTTATCAAGAAACCCACAATGCCAAGGAAGATCCATGTGCAAGCCATGACCCATCTCAGTGAGCATTGAGATATGGGTCCAATGTCAGCAAAAAACCAGAATATTGATCATTGTACTTGGAAAGGAGGAGCCTTTGTATAAGACAAGGCAGAAGTTGAAGATGGTTTGACAAGAAAACCACTGTCACCTGGATTCATAGGGGAAATGTGTCTGTACCTTCCACATCAGCACAGGAAACTTCCTTCTCCTCTTGTATTTAGGCAATGTCGTCATGCAGAGCCACTGACCAGTGCAGCACTGATCTAGTAATGCAAAACTTTCCTTGGAGGACAGTCCAAGGACATGTACACCATGTCTGTGAGGACACCATGTCCTGAAATGTCCCACAAAATGCCCTTCTCTGGCCTGTTCACATTAAAGGGCAAAAGATGCTATTACTGCTGAAAGTTAATAAAACTGTGTGTCCAGGCAGAAGAGACCAACCTCTGCTAATGTCCACAGGGCAAGAAACAGAAAGGACAGACAAATAGAAGAGGGCAACAAAAACAGTTGCATTGTGGCTACAAGAGCAAGTAAAATACCATTGCATATTCATTAAGACTTGTTCAAAAGTTCAGAAAATTCCCTCCAGTAATATAATGGGTGATAATTCAATTTATTTATGTTTTTAAGCCATGAAGACTAGCTTTAATTTCCCTCAACTGTGCCTCTATTATTATTAATCTACTTATCTTCTAAAAAGATCGTCTAAACTACACTTCAATAGGGAATGTGATCTTTGGCCATGTAGGGCTTTGCAATTATCCAGTTCTGAATGAACTTGTTGTTGAAACATTTTTTAAGTCTAATGAAAACATTAGATCAATTCCTCGCAGTGATAGCTGTCATTAAATCAATAGTGTGTGTAAGTCCATTATACTGATATTTGACATGAACTGCCGAAGGTCTGCTAACAATGAAACCATGCTGAAGTGTATCCTCTGCTAGGCATATTTTATGAGATAAAAATCTGTTAAGTCTACAGTAACTGAAACTTTTCTTTTTTAACTAAAATAAACAGAGATGTGAAATGTTGCTGTAACTCACACTAGGACCACCATGATCACACAGGTTTTGGAGCTGGTCCTTTTATCGTAGCTCTATCACAGCTGTGCTCTCAAGTCAGTCAGAAAAGCTTTTTATGATTGTTTATCTGTGTGGCTTACAAAGAACAGGCAGAGGTTTCATAATAAAGCTTTGACGGAGGACTCGATTGTACCCCCTCCAAAAGCAATGGCACTGTCACCAACCTCAGTGAAAGTCGGACTGCTCCTCAGGTCCCTGGGAAATGGACTTGAGGAAGTCTTCTGGCTGAGGATCTTCCCAAAGAGGAACAAGAGCATCTTGCATCACAGTGCAGCAGCTTGCAGGGGCAAGAGGAAAACCAGACCCTTATCTGCAAGGAATGGAGCAGTTTCATTGTATGTGCCATTATACTGCAAATGGGAAAGATAACTGAAGGACCTCAGGCTCTGTAGTTTAAAAATGTTTTCTGGTGCCCTACAAATTCAATTTCCCACTCCTACCACGTGTACCTCAATGCAATCCTGTGAGTGTGATGTCTGATGTCATATATTATGGGACTCTTACCATGAAAGAAATATAAAACTTGAGAAAATGGCCAGCTGATGGAAATGAAGACTGCTCAGCCTGCCACTCCTTGAGATTTATAAACCTAATAATTCTTCAGTAATAGTAGGAAACATTTGCTCACAGGCAAGGGAGCTCTGAGTACACAAGTGTAATAGGAAATAACAGCCAATGGCAGACACTGACAACTTTCTGGCTCAAAAGATCGCTTTAAACTGAAAATCCAAACTAATTAATTTTTAATATGTTAAAGATTTACCATGAAGTGGGCAGAGGACCACTTAATTTTTGGAAATTTGGTCATTAGAAAATGTATTTTTTCACAAAAAAATGCAATAATTGATAGGAAAAAAACCCCGAAACAATCCCACCTGAGATATTCTCTGAGACTTTGGTTTCTGTAATATTTGCAGCAGAGAATCCCACCCAGTATCGAAGTGGAGGGAGCCCCAAGCACAGACGGGTCCTGCCCTGCCCTGTGCGATGGCTCCCACTAATGGCAGCAAGGGAAAGCTCGGGCACTCCCGACCGAGCAGAGACAGAAAAAACCCTCTGCAAATCCTCCTTCAACCCATTTCTGGTGTTTGGTTTTAAATGTCTGAAAGTACAGATACCAACTAGACTTTCATAATTTTTTCTATAGTCAGAATATGAGCATGACAGAAAATAATCTGAGTATTAGTCTCCTTGGATAGGTTTTATCTCACCATCAGACACCTGCAATGGAGACTTCTAGAGATAAAAGGGAGCAAGATCCAGGGTATGATTCCCATGGATGGTCTGACCTATGTCAGGCATGGAATAAGTCATGAATTAGATTTTCCTACTAACTTCTATCTTGGCTACACATGGAGTTGGGGCAACTGGTCCAGACACATGATGGAGATGTCCCCAGCGTGACTGCAAGGTGATGTCACGCAGGAAACACCATCTTTGTGCTCAGCCAGTGAGGAAAAACATGGCTGAAATGAGGACATTATGTAGGACTCCCTTCTAGGAGGCCCAAACTGTGGGATCAGGGCCATGGGAAGGAGGTTCTTGTTTGTGGCTGGGGAGAGTTTCAACCCCCTAATCATGGGGTCTTGGGATTTTGGTCAAGTCTGTGCTCCACTTCTGTTACAAGGAGAGAAAGTCCAAAAAACTTTCTAACCATGGAAGGAGATGGACAAATATATTTGTTTTACATTTCAGTTTTGAGCACAATAGAGATTATCAAAACAGCTGAGTAATTTTCTGTTGGTAATGTTGCAGAGATATCTTCTTGCAATCAGTCGCAGGGACCAGGTGCAGACTGTCCTTGGGTCCCACTTCTAAATCTCAGATACATTTTATAGGGTGTCTGACTCAAGGAATAAACATGAAAGGATTACTGTTAATCAGATAAGTAGGTCTTTATTTAACTGTAACATCAAAAATTAAGCTTGCAGTATGTTCTTAAGAGATAGAGTCTTCAATCTAATTCAAAGATTTTTTTGAAAGATTTTTTTTCCTTTTAATTAAATCACGTTGATTTTATTTGACATTTGATTTCAAGCAAGCTGCCAGAATTTCTCCTTCACCGTCTGCCTCAAACCAGCATGTAACAAACATATCACAGTCAAAAGGCCACCCCACTTCTCCTGAACATTGCTGCATTTTAGGTTCTCTGTGGGTGACACAGATCAGCCCAGGTACAGATCAGCCCCTGGAAGAGTTCCCACTGAGGAGCAGGATTTCTGTCCTGGGCAGGTAGCATGGTCTGCCTTTGGCACATTTACGTGCAGCAAAAGTGAACCTGTTGGCACAGGATGGGCTTTCCCAGTTATGCTGGGATCAGCAACAAAGCAAATACTCTGCAAATACCCAGGAAGATATTTTCAATAGCTTGTCCCCCTGTACTGGTCCACAGTGGGGCCAGACCAGCACCCAATAGGTATGACCAATAGCAGGAGGCTGAAGAGGTGTAATATTGCTTCTTTTCAACAGCCTGTCCAAATCCAATGTGATTGCTATTTCAGCTCCATGGATGAAAGCCTTAGGGCTTATCCGGGGTCATTCCTCTGGTCTGGACCCAGTCACATACCTGCCATGGTGGCACAGTGGTGGAGGGGGAAAGGGAAAAGCTGTCACTCTTGATGGCAGTGCCCCTTGAAGGACCACAGTGGTGACCTGTGAGAAGCTCCTCGTGTTCAAATCCACACATGCAACTGCAGAACTCAAGAAGGAAGCTACAGAGATACTCCCCCAGCAGAAAAAGGAAGATTAGAGAAAATATGGGGCTGCTGATAAATCAGTTGGGTGTCCTGGTAATGAAAGACATGGAGAAGGTGAAATTACTGAACGCATTCTTTGCCTCAGCCTTTACTGCTGATGTCAGCTCTCAGGAGTCCCAGACCCCCAGTTAAGAGAAGTCAGGAGAAAGGAAGACTCCCCTTGGCCATAGAGGATTGGATTAGAGATCAGCTATGCACACCTCACACCCGTATATCCATGGGCCCTGATGCACACACAGGTGCTGAGGGAGCTGGCAGATGTTGTTGCTAAGCCACTCTCCACCATCTTTGAAAAGTCATGGCGAATGGGAGAGGTGCCCAATGACTGGAGGAAGGCAATATTACTTCCAACTTTAAAAAAGAGAGTACCCAGTGCTTTAAAGCAGGAACACCCAGGAAATTACTGGCCAGTCAGCCACACTTCCACCCCAGTAAAGGTGTGGGAACAGGTCATTCTGAAGGTAATCACCCAGCATGTAGAAGAAAAGAATGTCATCAGGACTAGTCAGCATGGATTCACTAAGGGGAAAGAAATTACGTGGGAGCTGGGCCAGCTTAGTCTGCAGAAGACAAGACTGAGAGGAGATCTCATTAATGCATATCAATTTCTCCAAGGTGGGGGTCAAGACAATGGTGCTGGACTCTTTTCAGTGGTGTCCAGCAACAGGACGAGGAGCAGTGGCCATAAACTAAAATACAGGATGTTCCACCTTAGCATGAAGAGCTTCTTAACACTGAGGGTGGCAGTGCACTGGGACAGCTGCCCAGGGAGCTCATGGAGTCTCCCTCTTTGGAGACATTCCAAACCTACCTGGACACATTCCTGTGTAACCTGCTCCAAGTGACCCTGCCTTGGCAGGGAAGTTGGATTGGATGGCCTCCAGAGATCCCTTCCAACCCAAACAATTCTGTGATTCTGCCACATGTTAAAACAGAGTGTAAGTTCTTCAGAATAGGATAAAATAAATAATAAAAGAGCAAAAAGAAGATGCTATGCTCTACAGAAGTAATTGCACAAATATATTAAGGTTTCAAATCAGGATGTCAGAAGTTTGTAAACACCTGCCTTAGCATCTGCTGGGAAAGAGCCCTGTATCCACTCAATTCCCCTCTCATTTGTTGCTGAAACTGGAAACTGCCCAGTGAACGAGGCAGGAAATTTGAGGAGGAAGGAGACATGGTGAAGGCAGCTGAATGGTGTCCTGGGGCACTGGCTGCTCTCTCTGTCCCTGCTGAAGAGTTTTTCTGAGAGACTGCCAAGTCATCCAAACTATACATTGAAAGCTGTGTCTCAGTAATTGTGTGGGGTTTTGTTTTTTGAATGCATAAATTAATACCCCAAGTTCTGATTCAGAAAACTGCTGAGCACTCGTTGCTGTGAAAGAAAACAAGGGCATTGTCCTTCCAGCACATAAAATGCTAGAGAACATGAAGTGTTCAGAAAAATCAGGTCATTAGGCATGCAAATTGGGTCATCAAAATTAGTGGATCTTTTTGACATTAATCTCTCTAGACTTCTTCCCGGGAAAACAGGGAGATCCCATACCCTACAGGAGAGTTGTGAACTAAATTAATTTAATGTTTGTTTCTCTAGCAGCTCCCACTCCATCTGATGCTGATGCTATTTGCATGTTGGGTGGGTTGTTTCTTCCTCTTTCTCATTCACCACTATCACAGAGGACATGGCTGTACTGGCACGAAGCATCCCAAGCCCTGGACAGACATGGAATGGGAGTCCTGCCCCAGCCCCTACAGACACACCAGGCATCTCTGGTGATGATGGCTCTATCTGGGCTGCTGACCACTATGATTCTGAGCAATTTTTCAGATTTGCTCATATTTGAGCATTGCTTCACATGCCCAGAGTATTCTTAGGGCCAGGATGATTTGACCACTGCACAGCTTTAGGGCAGAGTTCCACTACATAGAACTTCCCAACAGCAAAAGCAACTTCAGAACATGCTTGTTCCTCAAAGTGATTCTGCTCCCCTTCCACTTAGACAAGCCCAAGTCTATTATCCCTAAAGTAAAACACTAAAACTCCTACCGCAGATGTTTAAAAAAAAAAAAGTTAGCATTTCTCAGAACAAAGAGCTTATTCAGCTTGAAAAGCCTTAGTACCCACGGAGAAGTGCTAGCTCTGGCATCTGGGGGCTGTCTCAGTCAGTGCTCAGCCTGCTGCCCCAAATCCTGCTGCCAGCAGAGGCAACAGGGTGGGACCCCTCCAAACTGCCGTGCCTCCATCACCCACAGCTTTGTCAAGGGATTCAGGAGAGCGATATGGCTGTGTCTGAAGTCACGGTGATCGCCAGGGAGGAGTTATTCCAATATGTTCTTGAAACTATCTGATGTCAAGCTATGTGTCTCAGGGGGACACGAGCTCCGTGTAGTTTGTTTTGCCATCTGTTACCAGAGGCAGCCACTCGTCTCTCCGCTCCGTGGCCACAGATGGGGAGTTTTTCCCCCTGTGTGCATGACTGTCAATACATGCCAAAGCCTTCCTTGCTGGAGCCAGGTGGAATCACCACCACGACGACCACGCCTGGGACACAGGGTGCTGCTGCACGGGCCTTCCCAAGAACCTTGGCTCACAGTGTGCAGAGGAGCCAAATGAACAGAGCTAGCCTGCACCAAAGAGGTGCGAAAACCCCTCTGACTTGCAGGATGCTGAGCAAAAACTCCAGCAGCAGAGCTCAAGGAGGAGGTTGTGTGGCTTCATGCAACACGTGCAGCCCCACTGCAGATTTGACGCTCCTGTTGGCTGGCTGTGGATGGTGCTTGCCCCAAATCACAGTCTGGCAACAGCACAGTGAACCTCAAACACAAAAAGTAATCCAAAGCCTCAACTGCTGCCTGCATGGAGATGCCTCAGCTCTCATGTGAGCTTAACCGAACCCAGTGTCCCCAGTGCCCCAGACTGCAAAGGAAACCTGCTCTGCTGACTGACCCACCGAGTCCTGCAGGGAAAAATCAAACAGATTGAGCAGTAGGTCTCCCAATGGCCATAAGCAGCTATTGACTCCAGCATCAGTAACGCTCCTTTTTTCCAGGGGTGATTGTCACACCTTTTAATATTGAACTGTCACTTTTCCAGTGTAACTTGGGACCATTTCTGAGCTGTGGGCTGAAAGTTTTAAAGGGAGACTTTACAGACAGGAGACTGTAACTGGAAGTTTAATTGAAAATTGGAAGACTTACAGAAAGGGGATTTTGGTTGGGAAGGAAAGTTTTACAGGAAGAGCCAGCCTGCTCAGATTGCTCTCCACTTGTGATCCCTTTGGAACAGATATTTCACCCAAACAGAATAGAAACTGACACTGTATTTATTTCCACTGGAAAGCCAATGTTTGTCCTGCTCTCACAGCACTTCTCCCATCACAAGGATGGCAGCAGCCAGTGGCATTTCCCAGTGCAAGCAGCTCTGCTGTCCTCTGGGAAGACACAAGTCTGCAGCAAAAGCAGTAAAGCATTTCCTTGCATATGAGGAAGTATTTCTGAGGTGGGCATGCCAGAAAGGCCTTTTGAAAATGAAAAAAAAATATAATTTTTTACACCAGTGTTAGAAACATCTTCCCCCCTTCATCCCCAGCCCCGCTCCCAGGAGCCAGAGGAGCCTAGCTCTTCTGCAAACCCGCTTTCAAAGCTCAGACCTAGATGCTCCCTTGGGAGGCAGCATTTTGGGGTGCCAGCAGATGTTTGCATCTGTCACTTCTTACAAAAGCCAAGCAGGACTCAGTGAACTCAGAGCTCAGCCAAACCTTCCACCTTGGCAAAGCCTCAAGGGCTCTTCTGCTCACACCTACTCTGAGCCCGCTCTGTGCATCTGCAGAGGCAGCTGAGGTGGTCCCTGCTTCAGATGCACCACACCAGGGATCAGGTATGAACCCCAGGAATCATGAGGGATGTGGGGAGAGCCTGGGGTGCCACAGAGTCACCAAAGGACCAACACTGCTCGCCCTAGATTTTTCCAGACAAATGCAACTTTTGACCGATGCCTGGTTCATCCATGTAGAGATTTCACCTTTGAAGTCTCTGTGTAGTTAAGGCTCCTTCCTCCCATCTTACACAGCAGAATTAGGAATTAATTTACCAAGTGATGTAACTAATTAAAAAAAAAATGAAACCACTTAAATAGAATACTCTGACTGGAGGAAAGGATAACTTAATTTTCAGATCTCTTCTTGACTTTCTCCATTAATTTACTTCCACTACAATTCAGTTCACACATGCCTATGAAACAACCCTAAGAACTCATAAAACTCTTTTCAAACAAACAGGTAAGTTATGTACATAAGTCTTTGAGGCATGTGAATCTCTGTATTTAAACAACTTCCAGAAGAGCTCTGCCTGCCATGAGCTCTCAGCAGGGTCTGCCAGCACACGTTTATTCTGAGTGCTCACATATTGCACCTGCATGTCTGATGGCATGGCAAGAGGACAGCTGGCAGGGTCCCCTGGCTTGGGGATGCTTCAGCCATGGACCAAGCTCACCAGCATTTATGTGAGGACCCACAGAGTCAAAAATTTCTTCCAGGCCTATTACAACTGGGAAGCTGCCAGTGCTACATCTGCTTCCAGAAGTTGAGTCCTCTAACAAGTATTTGGACTCCAAAAAAGAGGGCCCTGGGAGGGAAAGGATTAGGCATAACCCTTAAAACAAATGAAGTCTTTGTGTTTTAATATCTGCATTCACATGTCAGCCTCTGTCAAGCTTTTCCTACAGTGCTTTGGGGGGTGGACAGGCCAGAGTCATGGCAACTTGGAGGGATCTACTGGTTGAGGAAGCATGTCCTTAGACAGCAGGAAGGGCAGAAACAACACAAACCTTCAAAAAGAGAAACACTCCTTTCTGCACCTGTGTAACTCCCCAGATGGACACCCACTAGGGCTGCCAGGCCTAAAATCTGAAAACACGAGGTGCAGCAGCCACAGCAGCTGGAAGAAGCTGTGAGGAACTATTTTTCCATCATGTCATTCAAAAAATATATTGGAAATGGAAAACAAGATGGAATTAAAGTAGAGGAAAAAAACACCATCACCACCACCACCACCACCACCAACAACAACAAAAAACAACCACCTGAAAAGGAAGAATAAAATCTGCAGACAGGCCAGGGTAGAAAGGAGAGGGACAGAAGCAACAGAAAACAGGAAAAACCCCCTCATCACTTTCAGTCCTGAAAATGAGTACTTTTGCAGAAAAATAACAATTTTGCTCTTACAAAATTTTAAAGCAAAACCCAAAGAAAGAACTCTAAATGGGCAAAAATGCTGGCCCTAATAAAAAACTCACGATCTCCTCAATTTTTTAGGCAAATGACCAGCAACATGACAACTTTTACACATTGATGCTTAGGAAACAGCTCTTCCCCCTGACTCCTGTCAGGGAGGACAAGGGATTAGCTCAGGCACTGAGGAGCTGACATAGTTAAACACTGCTGCTGGCAGATACAATCCAGTTTATAACTGAGGTTGTAAAAATACGCATGAAAGCAAATTCGTAAGAAAGAGGCTCTAATGAAGATGTATAGAAGGGCTGTAATGCCATGTAGCCTCTTGATAGCTAAGGCCCTGATCCTGCAAATTAAGCTAAGCGGTGAAGTTAATCAGATGCATAAGCATTTGCAACATCAGTGGTTTTTTTTCTTCCCCAAATGAGCTAAATTCAAAAAGCCTTGGTTTAAATTACACGAAGATATTAGCAACATCAGTTCTTTATTAGGAACAGTTTATTCATTCAGGGTGTACAGTACGGAGCAACACGCCTGGCATGGTTAGTGATGCGTGAACCTGAAGGGGAAGAAATCCCTTTGCATTCCCTTCACAGCCAAGTTGCACAACAATTCAGGCTGCTGCCTCAGCAGCCAAATGGGCATTTTTCCAAGCCTAAAAGTCAGCAACGAACCCAAGTGTTAAGGCAGCTTTGTTCTCCTTAAAGCTGACCAGATATCCTTGGAAAACTCCCTTGGATCACCCTTCTTCCTCCCCATCTTCTCCCTGACAGCCTCTTTCTCTAAAATATCACAACCATGATGTTCCACTCTAGGTCAAGGGCTGAAAGCATCATGTGGCATCACAGAGTCAACAGCAAAACCTCTGGTTCATGGCAAAGCTATGGAAGTCCTGGTGAGGATGGCAAAACTAAAGCAATACACCTGAGGTATGAGGAGAAGTAACACTCCAGGCTCTCCAGCTCTTCTATCTCAAAAGTAAGTTTTAAAGCTGTGGCAAATGTGTTTGGTAGGGTGACACTCAGGAGTCATCCTGTGCTTGTCTTCATGGCAGGGAATGATCAAGGCAGCAAATCCTGCTATAATTTGCACACCTCAAACACACCACTGAAAACAGCTCTTTTGTGTGATGCAGGATGTCTTGTTCAACAAGGGAGAAAAACTGTCAGAAGATGAACAGGCAAAGGAGAGTGAGAATCTTGCTCCATGAGCAGGGCATCTTCATGATTTCAATATAACATGCTCAAGGCTGGGAGGACAGGGGACCTTCTTGTCCCCTCAGCACACCCATCAGCACCCTGGCAAGGCTTTCTGAGTTGATCAGTGGAATGGTAATGGTTTCTTATTTCAGCAAATTTTTAGAGAGGATAACAAAACTCATGAGACACTGCTGTGAGGTGAGCAGGGATCACCTTCTGCACACTGAAAGGCAGGGAAGGTTGTGATGGGATGTTCAAGCCAAACCTTGATATACAGCAATCCTGTATAAAGGGTAAAACTCCGCAAAACCTTTTAGAAAGAAATTACTTTATTCAGGAAGAAATATAACAGCATGAGGAAAGAAAAAGAACAACTAAACAAATGGCTTTTGATCTTCTCCAACACTTCTTAAGAGGCTTAACTGAAAATTTCTAAACATATTTTTTTCAGTATATATCCTCTCCATTTTCTATTGTCTCTGATAAGATTAATTTCTCACCCAAGCATTCCAGCAACCTCCTTGACTAGTATTGCCTATTTAACAAATATTTTCATCCCACACCATGGTTGCAGTTAACACTTTCATGCAGTGTGTGCTGAATAGCCTCAATGCATTTAAAAACCAAGAGTGACTATAAAAATTTCACTGTGAAAGACCTGAAATTTCAGGGAAATCCCCCAAATTCAGCAGTCACCTGTAGTCATTCATGACTTAAATTTTGCAACAGGAGCAAAGGATCTAGCTTTGTCTTTGAACCTTGGTCTTGTACTGAGAAGCAAGATGGCAGTGACAAGAGTGAAGCAGTATTACTCACAAAGATACAATTTTTAGTTCCTCGGTCACAAATGTATGGAAAAAACTTTGAGTACATATAATTCTTCTTCCTTCCTTTTTCAGTCTTGGCTCTACATATCTCCTACTGCTCTTTCCTGGAGATAAATAATGTGTCAGATGGACTTTTGTTCTGACCTAGTACACAACTTACATGGTTGTAAGACCAAGACCTAGCTTTCCAAAATCTTCCATGTTTGGAAGCACTGAAAAATAGAAAAGGAAAAGGAATGCAATCAATCTAGTAACAGTTTTAAGTTTTGGTGGGTGTTATTATCATTAGTAGTAGTAGTAGCAGTAGTAGTATCCCCTGCACTATTCACAATAACCAGAAAAGTATTAAGTAGTTACAGGCTGACAAGAAAAATAAGAAAGGAAAAGAAGGAAATCCCCAACCACTCATTTTACTTCACACAAGTCAAAAAGAGATTATATGAGTATTAAATTTATTTCAAATTTTAGGAAGTGAAAATAAATGCTAAAAATGATTAGCTAAAACAAAATGCTGCTTCATTTCAAATCTGCAAGAGAAAATTGGCTATTTTTGAATTTTATTAAGTATGAATTAAATTAATTCCATTCATTCATGAGGTAACCTCTTCATTTCAGTTTAACCTCTCTGCATCAGAGTGCCGGATGAAGGGGACACAGAGGGAAAAGAAGAGGGAGCTTCCTGGAGTGCTTTGTGCTGAGCCTATTTTGGGTTGCATAGCAGCTGGTGGGCAACTGTGGAGAGCATCCATGAGCTATAGCAACGCTTGGGGTGCCTGCTGGCAGCTGTGCCAGCCCTTGGATCAGCCCTGAAGCCCAGAAATGCAAAGACATCATGAAGCTGTTTTCCTCCCTTGTCTTGTGTTGAGCCTCCTGGGAGGCACGAGACAAAACCTGGCACTGAGGTCCTTCTTGATCTCTGTCAGCCAGAGCTTCCACACCCAGACACATCCAGCCCATGTGCACTCACAGAATTGAGTGTCAGAGAGCTCTTCTTACAGTCAGGACCACAACAATCTCCACATGTACATCAGCTCTTGGAATAACTGCTGGAACAAGACCAAACTGGTAGGCAGGATGTTTAGGGCAACAAAGCCTGTCTTTCAAACTCAGAAAAGTTTGATAGCAGCGCTCCCTTAGCTTGCTGCAGAAGGTGCCTTTTGCTAAATTTAGGCACTAAATAGCACAGTCGACCTATTCTCTTTGCAGGATGCCTGGCATGGTGCAAAAGCACTTTCTGGAATAATCTGTTCAACACAATTCCACAGCTGCTGTGCACACTTAAGGATACACCACGAGCTGGTACTTGTGCAATCACTGACATTTGCTCTTGAGCTGATTTTTATTGTCAGTGTAAATATAAAGGTGAGCAGGTTCTGGGAGGGACAATGCAAAGTCAGCATCGTTGGTACCAGAGCAGGCAGCACTGGTCCATGACAGGCAGCAAACATACATTTCAGCACAGCTCCTGCTGGAAAGAGAGGAATG
Source organism: Rhabdornis inornatus (assembly GCA_013397075.1). NCBI lineage: Eukaryota > Metazoa > Chordata > Aves > Passeriformes > Rhabdornithidae > Rhabdornis > Rhabdornis inornatus. The sequence goes on from VWZS01009486.1 coordinate 395,952, forward strand.
CAACCATCAGTCCCTGGCTTCTGGCTAACTAAACACAAAATACTTGTCAACAAAAAAAAACAACAAAATCAATCCTGTTTTTAAGTGGCTGCCAAACCTGACATAGCCAAAACATAAAGCAGGTGAAAGATGCTGCATTTTCCCCCGCAAATTTCTGTGCGCAGAGAGCACTTGGCCACAGATCTCCCCAGATTAACAAGGTCAGCAGCCTTTGCTCTGCAGCTGCAGCCCAACACCTGTCAGCTTAAACAGCTGGATTTGAAACCTTCCCCAAACGCACCATCTCCATCTGGGAGCAGGCAGCCCAACTTGAGTTCAGGGTGGACTCATTCAGAGCCCAAGGCTGATGATAAATGTCCTTCCTTCCTTCCACTGGCATCTGCCATCTGGCACCTATGCTGGAGAGACACGGCACTTTGCTGGTATGTCACAGGTCTGCTCCAAGGGCTCCCTGCTACTGCCACCACCCTGGGAGGTCACAACAGCACCAGGAGAACCATGGAGCCTCAGCAGAAGACTCCTCTGCCATATCTGCCATGGAGCTCTGGCCAGGTAGTGTCATGGTGAGGCTGGAATTGGAATCCTCATGGCATGAAATGACCTCACTGGAGACTTAGTACAGGATTTCTGGATGATGCAGTAAAGCTGATTGTAATGCTAATTGTCTTACAGGACCTGAGCATCATGGTTTCAGGATCTGTCCCTCCCCTTCGGGGAATTTGAATCCTGCTTTAAGTCATCAGGAAAAGCAGGATTTCACTGATTCCCGGTTGATTGTGTCAAAGGAGTGTTACTCACACACACACACACACACAGAGAGCAGTGTCTTAGTGTCTTCTCCAGAGAGATATAGAGCAAGGATTTGGGGGCTATAAGGAGGTTTGGGTGGCAGACTGTGAGGGTTTCAGCCTTGGTTGCTGCAGTCACAGAATCACAGAACAGTCTGAGTTGGAAAGGACCCAGAAGGATGATCAAGTCCCACTCTTAAGTAAATGGTCAATACAGGGATTGAGTCTGTGACCTTGCTAGAGCCATGCTCAAACCAAGGGAGCTAATCTCAATTTTGCTCAAGTCTCTTATAAATTCTTTTAATCCTTATAAATGCTCTCATAATAAGCATACCCTCATCCCATGGCAAAGGTGAATGATGCTTCCAAAATAACCTTAAATGCAGCAGGCTGAATGTGCCTGGGCTGCCTTCAGCTTCTGCAGTACCTTTTCCAACAGGACAATGCTCTTGCTTCAGTCTTTTGATTGACATTGGAAGGCTGAAAACACAAAGAGGAAATGGAAATTTAATTTTTTCACCCCTGCTTTGGAAAGACTGGAGATGAAGATTTCATCTAACCCACCTTTGCTTCCCATCAAAGCCAAATCAAAGGATACTCCCACAGCTGTCATTCTGAAATCAGACCATGTAAACAGTCAACAAGCAAAGAGCCATGCAGCCAGTTCTGCTCTTGTTCCTGGGATTGCCCACAGGTGTGGGGCAGGGACACTTGCCTCCCAGAACCCAGCTGCCACTGTTCTCTCTGGACAGCAGGACATGAAGTCATCAGTCTGTACAGGAGGTTCTTCACAGTATTGTATCCATACACCTTCATATGGACATCTCTAGTCCTCCAGTGCCTCTCAATTTGTTCACTTTTCTTGTTTTAAGCAATGAGAAAATTATGGGGTTTGTTGGGTTTTTGCCAAGAGGTAAAACTAAAGCTTGTTCCATACTGTTAAGCCAATTTTTAATTGTCTGGGAGCTACTGAGAAGAATTTCCATGGTATTTTGTGGTTTGAGGTTGAAAAGTGTTCCTGTCTTGAAATATTTTGTCTAAGCTTAGTTTCTTTGTCTAACTAGATCAGTAAATTAATGTGTGACCCAAACATAACGACTTCATTTTTAGATCAGTAAAAACTTCAAAGGAACATGTTCACTGCAGACTACAGAACTGTCCTAGAATATTCACTGAGATACTCAGCATCAGGAAATATATACATATTCATTAGCAGTTTTTATTTATCTTCAAAACACTACAGTTCTGAAAAAACAAATCTAACAGAAGTCTAAAAAGCCTTTGTATTCAGCCAAGACTACTTGGGAAATGATTAGTATTACTGCAGTTGTACTGAGCAGACAGCGTGATTAATTAAGACATACTGGTTTGCTCTGGTGCACTCTATCCTCAGCAGAAGATCTGTCAAGTTATTGTGGTTTGTACAGAAGTTTTCTCCACATACCACTCCTCATGTTTTCTAAAATAAAAACAACTCGAGGTCTTCATGCTTTCAAATTTCTCAGGGCTCTATTCACTGAAAGAAATGTCAAAAATCCTACCCACCACAATTTAATAGACTCAGTTTAGAAATATATTTGCTACAATTTAAAAGTATCTTTCTGTTCTCTCAGTAAATAACCCCATAATTTGTTTTATGGGCCTTCGAGTCTGGGAACAACTGCCAGCAGTCTGTGTTCTGTGGAACAACAATCTTCTGGAGATTTGTGTTTGATTCGCCACAGAAATGAAATCTAACCTCCTAAGAGGGGAACAATGACCCAATAGTCCTGTATGAGGCTGAGAATTAGGGGAGAGGAATTCCATTTTGCCATAACATCAAACTTCTTGTGTGATCTTGGACAACATCCTTGTGAAGGTCTGCGCTGCTCTGCCTGGGAAGCAGCGTGACTGTGATGAATTGGTGTATCTGGAACTTCATGGCACTGGTCTGCTCCTGGGTCCTGAGCCAGGTCCAAACCAGCCATGGGATCCCTACAGCAGCATCTGTGGTCATAGACCTGAGAAGTCAAGAAAATGAGCTTTGATTCCTGTGACATTAGGCTTCAGCAATTGCTGAGGTAGTTCATACATCTCTATAGGCCCTTAATTCTCCTGTAGCATTCTATTCTTAATTTTATAATGGTAATGATAGTGGTGAGTGGTGAGGAGAGCCTGGCCACCCTCTTCTGGGGATAACAAGAGTTCAGTGAGCTGGACCATTCATCCTGAGGACCAAAGGGTGACCTCTGATGTCGTCTCTTTACTGACACAGGTGTAGCCATTCTCTTAATAGAAGGACTCATTTGCTTTTTAAATAGTGGTCCTGTGGTGAGTAGTGTGACCTGAGATTGTGCTGACTGAATAAATGGCCTGTGAACATGTCACAATAACATAGTACTGATGTCTAACAGAAGGAAATCTGTATTTTCCCTAAACCAAACTGCAAAGAAATATAAGCAAATTTGATCCAGACTTCAATTAAAGTCAGTGCACAAGATATTTCTTGTGCTTCTTGAGCTAATTTTGCCAGTAGCTGCTCAAAGTAGAACTGCATACCGATTCCTAATCTTCCCCAAGTTCTGACCGAAGTGGTGCTCCTATGAGATCTTTGTGTTTCCTTCTCCTATTTAGATTAGGATCTGCCTTTTCCTAGCTTTTGTGAGTGTCCCTGCCTCAAAGAACTCACAGACTAAACATACAAAGCAATAAAAACAATATATTGGAAACCCAGTAATGAAGATCATAAAGGAACAGAGGGACAACTGTGAGAAGTGAAATGGCCACTGCCACAGCACACCAGCTCCCCAGAAAGCAAGTTGCATGGTTTATGTCCTACAGTAGGCACAGCCACTTGAGCATTGCATGAAGGCGCTCTGAGATAAGTAGAAGGCACTCTGAGACAAGCACAGATAACTCTTCTACCCCTCACACACTCACGCAGTCCAAGGCTGCAGACTGCACTGGCATGAGCCTCTTTTTGCAACTCCTATTAAAACTGGCATTTCTTAAAAGGTATTCCACCTGGAAATTTCAGACTTTGTCTAAAAAAACCCATCAAATGCCTTTTGGAGGTGGATTTTTCATTCTTCCCTTGAAGTGAAGAACAATTCACTCTCAATGGCAAATTTCAAAAGGTTTAATTGATATTCTTATCTTTTCTCTGACAAGTAGACATTACTGGATTCAGCCCAGATCCCTGTGTCCAGCAAAGCCTGAAATATCATCAGCAACCTGACATGACTATCTATGGCATAAGTTCTGATGTGCTTAGCTGGAGATACATTTTATTCTTTTTACAGCTTTTATAGTTCTTCACCTTTTTTATTTTTCAACTCTCCTTACTCCACAACTCCTTCAACTCCTTTTCCTTCGTTCAGGTTTTCTGTAAGAGACTTCTCATGCCCTGCACTAGGAGGACAGACACAAAAGGGTCACACTTTCAGCTTCTCTGAGTCTACTTCTGAGCCTGGAAATTCCCTTTGCAATACAGGTCATCTCTGAATGTGAAAGCTTTAGCCTAGATTGATTCTGTCAAACACTCAATGGAAAATCCTATGACTCTTCCAATTAAGATGGGGAGTCTTCATACACCATCTAGCAGATGGAGCAAGACTTGATCTTTGTATTTACCAAAAGGCTCTTGGCAAACTTTATCAGACTTTCTGCGCTGAGGTAATGCGAAACTCTTCTACTTCAGTGAATTTGGGGTCAAGCTGTCAAAGAAAAGCAACCATGTGGAGCCTACTACAGAGCTTCCTGCAGTGAGCAGCTCGTAGGTTTCTTCAGGGGTCTTCCAGATGAGATGTTGGTGCTAAAGATTTGTACACACACACACACAGACACAAATCAGTGTTTTGAAATAATGAAACCATTTAAAATTCATTTGGATGGTAATATTATGAAGAGTACACAACATACACATGGAGGATGGGAAGGAAATAAAAGCAGAGGAAGGTGTCATGTCTCGAGGAAGGTCACAGAAAAGGCTGGTAGTATGACTCAGAACACAAAGCAGATGTTCTGGCTGAGGCTTTTGTTACAATAAAAGCCTCTCTTCTCATAGGGATCCCACATCTCAGCATAACATTGCATCCTGCAAATGCAAGCAGCAACCAAACACCTTTTCCAGAACATAAACTCTGAGGAATTTTGGCAGGTATCAAATTATCTCTTCTCCAAAACTCAGCACCAGCATGTGATATGTCATGGCATTGTATCAGCAATATGTGGCAATGCCCTTTGAAAAAATCTCTTGCATTAGATGGCACATTCAGATGCACATTCAGATGCACACAACTTAAAAAACAGTAATAACAAAGGTAATAGCTGTAGAGTCACCCCTGATGGACTGGCCATTTCCACCAGAACTGTTTTACCTGCAGGCAGTGTTTTTCTTCCAGTTCTTGTTTAAAGAGTAAAGGGCTTTATCTTCATTATTTTCTCACATTATAAGGTATTCTAATCACTGTTGGATGATGAATGTAATGTCAATAATATAGAATTTAATAAATTGATGCCCATATTGACACCAAAATAAAACCTGAGATTGCATTACAGTACTGTGATTTTATTATACTGTAAGTACAGTTTCAAACATAATAGGATTTATTAATAGCATATTTACTCCGCTGAAGTGAGCATAAATATGTAAATATCTAAGGCTTAAACTGGGAATTGCCTACTGCTACTTTCAAGTCATGCAGCACTCTCTGCACTCTAAATACAGGCTGACAGCAGAAACGGCAGAACTGTACTTCCAAGGAAAGTATTACAGAAGGATCAACCTTGCATATCATTACCTTACCCCTGACTCCTAATACAGAATGACAGTGGACACAGAGTTGCAGCTTTCACACTCCTTTAATGGAACAACTACAGAGAGAGAGCGAGAGAGCACACATTGCTGATTGGGGCAGCTCCCGCTGGAGTGGGATTTCAAGGAAGAAAAATCCCTTTTATAAGATACCATTCAAATGTACTAAGCAAAATAATTTCATGTTGAAATACATGTAAGTGAAGGGGTGTTGAATTTGTTCCCAGGTTGTCGGGGAAGAAGAGGACAGCAGAAGTGCCTGCTAGCAACACTCAGACAAAATCTTTTTCTGAGTGAAATAAACATGAAGTGTGTGGTAGGAAAGTTATTCTGCTGAAGCCAGTGGATGCAGCTTCATTGGCTTCTCTGGAGTATGAGGCAGCAGAGACCTGTTTCAAAGACTTGCAGGTATGAGAGGTTACACCAATACGAAGGAACTCCATGTGGGGTATATTAAAGTGAAAGGACCCTGCTTATAGCTTTCTCAGAGGCAGAAAGGTCAATCAGTTTTCAAAGTTGCAAATAAATAAGTAAAAAGACACAGCAGAATTGCTCATGGGGCAGTTACTGGAGGGTAGTTGGAGCAACAGAGAATAATACCAGCTTTGCAGCTGGAATTGCAGATCTAAGCAAATACCTGGGTGACTGTACATATTTTGTATGTATGTACATATTTTAATTCACACTTATTGCCTCTGTGCCAGTAGTTTTTAAGAATGGGAATCAATTGCCCATAAAAGGTGTCATATTGTCAACAGTGGAAATGAAATCCCCTGGCTCCTGAACAAACAGACTCGAAGCAGCACTACAAACTTCTGCTCACTGCTGAGGCAATTTGCCTCTCGTGTAACCTGGAGGGTATCTCTCATTATAATTGCTACTCAGTCCTGGCTTGAATTGCCCCAAGCTCTTCTAATACAATCTGATCCCTTCAGACTCTGCTTTACTGCCCTTGTTCAAGCATGAAGAATTCAAGCTGGAACAGGTGCAGAGCAGGATGATTAACAATCTGGGGAACAGGGGGTCTTTCACAAGCAGAGCTGCCAACACTATCAATTTATGTGGTAGACAACTGCTTTGGGCAGTAACCTACTGGATTTCCAGTATGTGGCAGCTTAGGTTCTTGGATGCCTGGAAATTCAGGAGAATTTCACAGAGCATACACAAAGCAACTTGAGGTGGAACAAACAGTGAGTCTGATATGTCTCTGGTCCCAGAAGGAGCACAAAGTCAATTGGTGGTTGTCACTTTTGGACCAGAAAGGACAGAGTGGTCCAAGGAGGGCTCTGTTCATGCACTGTGGTAAAGGCTGACTGATGTCTGGGCTTACATGGGGATGGGAATGAAAAACACTGGGAAGGAAGAAATGTCACTATGCTAAAAGATAGTATCAGCAGGGAAGAAAAGACAAGTATGGACTGGCCAGGGATACAGTCATACTGTAAACTGGAAGACGCCAGGTAATTCTGAGTGTACAGATGTTGCACAACAGCCTTCCTCTAAGGGAGGGGGAGGCAACAGCCCAGCTACTCCTAAAAAGAGCTGGAGCCTTTATGAAACAATTCTATTTAAAATGTGTCTGTAACATTGGGATTAAATCAGCTAAATCCAAAGATCCTGTCCTGTTTTCAACCATGCAGTGGCCCTTATGTATGCTTTTCTCATAAAAAACATATGCTCCTCTCTCCTTTCTCTGGAATTTCCTCTGTGTTTTTCTCTACTGAGCATTAGCAGTAGTATTATTTTGTGTTTTCCAGTGTGTTCATCTTATTCTAAGTGCCAGTTCTTTGCATTATCCCTAATTTCTTTATATGTTTTCTGCTTATATGTCTTTACATCACATAGGTAAAGGACTAGAGAATTAGACATAATTTAGCTTAGCTGACAACACAGTTATTAAAAGAACTGTCTTGAAATTACTTTTCCCTCATTTTTGTCTATTGTGCAATCACAATTTTTTTCTAAACTTCACAACATAATCACAATTACAACTCTCTGAAATTGTCAATTAATTAATCATTTTTATGGGCATGGGATCATGAAGTCACTGGAAAATCTCCTGGAAATCAGAGGTTGTATTTCTACCTCATCTGAGAGCTGGTACATTGTGAATAAAAATTACATAAATCCTATTAATTTCACACAGTGAAGGCCACTGGTAACATCCCGCCCTACTACAACCTCCCTTACAAAAATCCATCTGAATCTTTAATACTAGGTCATGAAGAAAAAACAACCTAGAACTTTAAAAATAAAGTCTTTTCAATTAAAGATTTAAAAGCAGAAGGCACCTTATGTACCTTTTTCTTATCTTTCAGATAAAGACCTCTCGGGTAAGCTTGGTAAATCCTTATCTGCTAGATAAAGGGCCACTATGACGGCCCTTATCGCTTAATTAAATCCCAGTACTATGTACAATGAAGTCAATAATTTGTTATACAAGATAGCACTTCAGCCTGTGCATTGGATAATGCATCTCTATTGGTTCCCTGTACCTCAGCCCACTGTAATAGGTCATGTTCCATAACCTGCTCCTGGGCTGCCAGGAATTTATTACAAAAAGAGTACCCAGCTTAATGTAGACAGGCTGTGAAAAATAAATCTGTTGGATCAACTAGACAAATTAAAGTCCCCAAATCAAACTGATTTGATACATAAGTCCTAATTCTATTATTCTTCCTTGTAAGGAATGTAGCTGAATGTAAAAAATTTGTGGATTTTGGACCAAATAAAATACTGGTTCTACCAATGACTGCATTGGAAAAATAGTATAACCAAAGTTAATGTTAGAAGGTGTTGTAAAACCTGTGGACTAAATGTAGTAACTGAAAAAAACCACATGATAATGTCTAAATCCTGACCATCCTTATGTTCATCAAGGTTCACATCACTCATTGTATTTACATCCACACATACCAGGATGAAAAGAGAAACTAATCAATAACAGCTCTAACAACTATCACTACACATCAACTGGAAAGGTCTTCCTGAATGTAAACCCCATTCAAATGATTCTGTTTTCTACACAAACATATTTGCATAAAGCAGTCTAACACTTGCAATGCTTCGTTTCACTAATTGGCTTATTAGTGATGTGCTAAAGTGATCTATTCTTGAGTATGTTTGGCAACAACACTTTTGTACATATGGAAAACCCACAAAATCAGGTTCATTGTATCTCTGAGTCTTTGAAGGACCCCATTATAGCCCAAACTCATTAGGCCCAGCAAACACAGAAGTGGCTTGGTTCTGTAATAATGCACTGAAGCTCTCCAAGCCAGGAGTCTTTCCCTGGTAAATGTGGAAAATGTTGGACTCGATATCTGCTAGTGGAATTAATTTTGCACAGTACTATAAAAATAGAGACTCTATGGCTGGGAATTATTTCCCTTCACTTTGACCAAGAGAGGTCTCCCACAGCTAAAAGCCACCATTCAGCTCCTCTAATGTAACTGGGTGAAGGAGGCTACACAACGAGCTTAGCTCTGAACTTTACTCAACCAGAGGTAGAGAGCATTTATCCTCCCTTTAGAGAGAAGCCCTGAGGAGCATCTGAGCATGGAGCTGTACCAGTGCTACAAGGCAAGACGTCTGTCCATGAAAGGTGGGACATAAAAATTCTCAGGTTCTCAGTAGGATAAAAGGTCCAGATGAGGATGTGGTTCATGCTGAAGATGCTGACAGCTTTGGAGTGTGTTATCTTTACTAATTTATGCCACTGATGTGCTCAGACCTGCACTCTCAATGTTAAGCAGAGACAACTCCTAGCCACCATAAACTGACTCTAGATTACGTCACTCCAAATCAGCCCCATTATGATTATTCTGTAAATTTAGCATCTCCACACATTTAAAGGGTTTATTGCTATCACATTCTGCTTTCATAAAGCTGAGGGTGCAAAAACTGCTTCCAGGAACTGCTGGTATTGATGCCAGGCCAAATATGCTCTAAGTTGCTCGAGCTGTGTGCAGGAGTTCCTGGATTTCACAGCTGGCTACTTCTAGCAAATTGTACTCCTTTCTGTGTATAGTCCCAGAGGACTTACCCATAAATGCATAGACCTAGTTCTTGCATGTCTGGCAAACTCTTCTTGTATGCTTGCCAAGTTTTAAAGGGCAAGGAATCAACAGCTGATAATTTATGCCAGGAACCTACAATGATCCAAACTCACCCCTCGTGTAATTCTGGTAAAGACAGCAGAGTTCCAGGGGAGAAGCTCTTGGCTTAGCAAAGCAAATTTTCACTGACATTTGAGGAATACACAGTATCAATTAAAGCAGAGCTAATTATTGCTACTATTATTTGCATTGCAGTAGTTCCCAGAGGCTTTTAATGGGATTATAGCCTTCTGGCACAAGGAGTTCTTAGGAACATGAGCTCGTATGTGGAAGTTCGTACAGGACTGCTGACATTTGGTACCTGTGCACAAAGTTCAGAAGGGCTCCACAGAGCACTGTGCTTTGCTCACAGGTATGAGTCACAGGAACCTGAGCCACAGGAGTTCCTTGTGATGCTCTGAGGTTTGCCTAGAGCCACCACATGTCCTTCTGCTCTTTTACAGCCTGGCCTGTGTCCAGAGAAAGCAAGCTCTTCCCAAAGCTCAGCATTTGGGCAAGACCAACAATGCTGTACATTGGCTCCTTATCAGGAAGTCTTGGGAAATACTCCTAACATTTATTTATTCTGATATGTTTATCATGGGGTACCACTCCCTTTACCTAAGAATAGGGGATCTTAGACATTATTCACTACATAGAATAATTCTTGAAAGAAAGGACTGTCTTACATTTGTCAACTTCACCCTGATTCATGTACTATCTCTGACCACATGGGATCCTGGTGAAATGAAGCAAAGCTTAGCAAGATTTCCAGCATGCAGACTGAAAAAGCCCAGAAATAAACCACTGCAAAACATTTAACACTTGGATTTACTTGGTGTTTCTTGATTTCTTTTCACTAGATTCCTAAAATACATTGCAAACACTGAGGTCCATAGCACTACCCAGGCTTCTGAGTGCTGCTCTCTGTTCAGAATCCAAAGTAGAACCCAAACCTCCCTGCAGCCAGTTGTAACTGATAAAAATTTATATATTTTACACTACAACAAGATATGTGTTCTGTTGAGATTTTGATCTTTGGTGGTTGACCAGCTTTCTAGGGACTCCACATGTGACACATCAATAACACACTTGTCGTGTTGCTTGTTCAGGCCATTTCTCAGCTCACATTGCTCTGAAGAAATTACATTTGAAATAAGATGCATCAAGTGGATTGCAGACTAAAAGGCAGAAAAGCTGCAACAAGGGGAAAATATGTAACAAGAATGCAGGAGGAAACTGAAAGAAAAATTACAGTGAAACCAAAATTGGATACACAGGAACACTGCCCACAGCTCTGAAACCACAGTTAGTCATGGGGCTGTAACACACTCAGAAATATTTCTGTTCAAAGTTTATCACCACTGTTTTTCATATACTTTGTTTTCATCCTCATACTGCTCTCTTTCCTTAAGTAAGACATTTATTAGTTTTTAAGTCTTTGCAATTTCCTAATCTGCCTCTGTCCTTCCAGGGGATTGCCTCAAAGGAAAAGCACCTTTTACCTGTGTCTCTCTTTCAAGAAGTACTGCTGCCTCCTGTGATTGCTGTCACCGCCAACAGGTCATAGATCAGGCTCAGTGACACCTACAAGAGAGCAAGTTTGCTTTTGCACCTCTCATTTGTACACTTTAAATCCAGAATTTCCTGTCAGGTATGACAGAACATTTGCTGCATCACAAGATGTTGCTGAAATAACCCAAGAAGTGTTTAGTGTCTGGTTTGGAGAACTTGACCCAAAGCCAGGTTTAACTTTGGATGGAAGATGGTACCTCAAAGTGAGTGTCACTGAGAGGTTCAGCATAAGGAGGTTATGAGCCAAGCTCATGACTGGATCACCCATCTGGGCCAGCCTGCCATGCTGTGAAAATTCAGTCTGGTTTTGCCAGACTAGAAAGCAAGTTCAAAAAGAGGTAACTGTGGTTCAAAAGTAAGTCAAAAGTATATTCTTTCTATGGAATTAGGAAACATTTGCTGTTGATAACACTGTTGAAAACACCTCATATTAATTCCAAGTGTTTCATGAAATTAAATTTGGAAGGTTGCTGTACTGGATTTCTGACTGATTTCTAACCATTCTAGAGTGCAAAAATAAATAATGATTTAAATATAAAAAAGATTTTTAAAAAGATTATGTCTGCTCCACAAATAAATCACAAATTATTTTGAAAAGAAAATGTTAACATCTAAACCCACTGTAAATAAAAGTAGTAATGACTATTACTATGGAAATAGATTAATGTAGAGAAGTTAGGACACAACAATTTTTACTGAAAGGTTTAAAAGAAGAAATCTGAGGCAGGACATGCAAAGCAACCTGCTCCAGTAATGCAGTGAGTGCAGAACCAGGATTACTGCATCTTGAGTTCTCTGTCTGTCATTTACTTAACCCCCTTGTGAGACAATCTGTTGCATTCCTGACTGCAATAGGGTTTGCTTGGAAGACGCACAGGCAAATATGTTATTTATGCAGAATTTCCAAAAGTATTTTTTAAACTGATGATGAAGTAGTTCACATAAAGTAATTTTAATTCTTGGGTTTCAGAAGCTGTATGTTAACTTATCAAAAAGACATGAGCACATTTGCATTTTACAGCATGGTGTAGGTAGTTCAGAGAAAAGTTGGAGTTTTTTATAGAGAATCCAGAGCAAGTATAGTTCCTGGAATTTGAAAATTCATAGAAAGTTCTGAGTGAAGGCGAGTGAAGTCACCATACCTGTCTTTGTCATTATCATTTAGGTCCCTGTTCCACACCTGCTGAAGTTCAGACACCTGGGAATGGCCACTTTTTTTTTGTACCAGAGCTGTGCAAAGTGGCTAAAGTGTTTGTATATTAACAAAATAATAGTTAAGTGTCCTGTTATTCCTCTTTAACATTGGACTGGTCTGCTAAGAAAACGGTAAATTGGTTTCTGTTTAGACTGTCAGTCAAAAAAATTTGCTATTAAAATGAGCAAAAATATAGAGCATAAAATATCCATAAAATGCACTCTTCTACATATCTGAATTCCACAAAGCTACCCATTGTGAACATTGTTAATGTTTAACAATTTCCCAGCATCCAACAAAAGGGATACAGAGAATTTTGACAAGAGAGCCTGTGAATTGTTGCAGGCTGCAGCTGAGCCTGGCTGAGTCTTGCCCCACACTGCCTTTAAAGGGTCCAGGAAACCCCTTTATTTGCCAGGAAACCCTTTGGTATCGCAAACCAGCTTCAGGAAAAACAGATCAATACCAAGAAGCAATTGGTGAACTCCTGGACCCCCCACTGAAATCATCGTGGGTTTTTACCATTGGTAGTTGTTGTCTTCACTTATTGACTCTATGTCAGGCAATCAGAGCTAGTCTGATGGACTACACATTAAATTATCAGCAAGCATCACCTACCGATGGCCTGTTTCCCAAATTACAGTCAGAATTTGGCTGAGTTTGTAGGAATGCATAAAGAATAAACCTCTGGCTTTATGGTTGTGAAGGAAACCTGAAAAATCAGATCAAATGCGATGTAGAGACAAGTCTGCAGGGAGCACAGTACAAAGTGACATGAGAACTTCCCTATTCTCATAGCGAGGGTTTAATCAGATAGCGCTGATAATTTAAATACTAACATTGTTAATTATTTCCATGAGGACTTGTCCACCTGGGAAAGTTTTGCCGTTTACTTGAACTAGTCTTGTTATAGTAGGCTCCATTAAACTGTTTTAGGTCAGATTTAGTTTCCTTACAAGTAGCATAACCTAGAAGTTTGTTTTATATCAAGGCATAATTTTATATTGCATTGAGCCTGTCCTGTGCAGAAGTCTGGATTCCCCTGTTAAAACTTGGAGAAGTCAGGAAGGAAAGTTGAAAGAAAAACTTTTTGGTAATTACTTTTGGTAATTACTTTTCTGATCAGTGATCCAAACTGATATACTCAGCAGCCACAATGGTCCTTTAAAAAGAAGAGGGGAGCAAGTAGCCAAGCAGTCAGGAGAGCCGTGCTTGGACTGCCAGCAGGAAGGGATTCACACACCCTGACCCATCCCCTTCATGGTGTATTTAATTCATTAACTCATTAGGTTTTTTATCACCCAAGAGGCAGCTGAACTCGGTGGTTCAAGCTGGACCTGAAGCCTCAATACAGCCCAATACAGGAAGGACACCGGGCCCGCTTCCACAGAAAGGCAACGAAGCCAAGGAAGGGTCTGGAGCCCGGGTCTGATGAGGAGCAACTGCGGGAGCTAGGGATGTTTATCCTGGAGAAAAGGAGACTCAGGGACCTTATCACTCTCTACATCCACCCGAAAGGAGGTGTAGCCAGCAGAGAGTGGATCCCATTTCTAAAGCAATCTGCGATAGGACAAGAGCAAATAGTCTTAAGGTGCACCAGGGGAAGTTTAAGTTGGACAAAAGGCGCGATTAGAGATGGGAACGGGCTGCCCAGCGTGGCGGAGTCACCGTTCCTGGAAGCGTTTAAGGCAAGACTGGACGTGGCACTCAGTGCTGTGGTGTAATTGGTATGCTGGTGTTCCGTCATGGGCTGGACTCGATGATCTCAGAGTTCCTTCCCAACCGAACCGATTCTATGATTCACTGTGACCCGCGCATNGCTGCCGCGACCCGCCGCTGCCGCCTGGGCCGGGCGCAGAGCCATGGCTGCCGCGCTGGGAGGAGGCGCAGGTGGGTGCTCGGGGGCCGCGCCCGGGGGAGCGGGGCCGGATTGGGGCGGTGTGGCCGGCGGCGTGCGGGGAGTCGCGGGCTCATGTGGGGCCTGCCCGGGGCGAAGGCGTCGCTGGCCTGGCTGGGGGCGGCGCGTCCCGCGTGGTTGGGGGCTGGGGGGACGCGGCCGGAGGGAGCCGGAGCTGCCCTGGCACCGCAGATTCCCGGGAGTGCCGCTCCGGGTCCTGCGAGTCGGCGTCGTGCGGCGATGGGAGGTGCCGTGGCCGCTCGGCCGGGCANCGTGGCACTCAGTGCTGTGGTGTAATTGGTATGCTGGTGTTCCGTCATGGGCTGGACTCGATGATCTCAGAGTTCCTTCCCAACCGAACCGATTCTATGATTCACTGTGACCCGCGCATTTCACAGGCGGTACGAGGAGTCACCCACATCCGCAAGACACATGTACAGACCCCCTGCAGCGACTCCCTCCCTCCCACTTCCGCTGCTTGTCCAGCCCAGCGAAACCTGCACCAGCACCGGCTCAGCCGCCCCTCTCCCAGCCGGGACAGCGAACCGTGCCCCGTGCCCCGCCCCGGCCGCCATTCCGCCCTCACACCGCCCCCGCGCACGCGCACCGCCCGCCCCGCGGCCCCGCACGAGCGCCGCCCTCCCGCTCCGCGCACGCGCGGGGCGCACGGGCCTGGCCAACCNGAGCGGGGCCGGATTGGGGCGGTGTGGCCGGCGGCGTGCGGGGAGTCGCGGGCTCATGTGGGGCCTGCCCGGGGCGAAGGCGTCGCTGGCCTGGCTGGGGGCGGCGCGTCCCGCGTGGTTGGGGGCTGGGGGGACGCGGCCGGAGGGAGCCGGAGCTGCCCTGGCACCGCAGATTCCCGGGAGTGCCGCTCCGGGTCCTGCGAGTCGGCGTCGTGCGGCGATGGGAGGTGCCGTGGCCGCTCGGCCGGGCAGGGCCCGGAGGGACAGCGGCCTCGCCGCGGGTGCGGGGCCTTTCGGGGGACGTGGGTGTGTTTTATTGAAAGACATTTACAGAATCAGAGGATCAGTTAGATTGAAAACATCTCGGAGACCATCCAGTCAAACCTATAGACCGAACATCATCCTATCAACTAAGTGGTGTTAAGTGCCGCGTTCAGTCTTTCCTTTAGCCATGGTGGGTATTTTTTCACATACTTTTTACAGGTACAGGTGTGTGGCTTGAGTAACACGTCTCTAATCTGCCGTGTAGTTGTAATTTGTTTCATAGACTGCCCAGAAGTAGAAGATCTCACTCGGAAAGTGTAAAATGAAGTCGGTGTTTGACTCTAAGACTCTCAGGTGTTTGTTCCACTGTGCTTCTGCATGGTTATGGACACCGTTACACGTGGCATTTTAATAGACAGCTTGAAATTCTCTGTGGTTCTGATTAAGCAAACTTTAAAATGGTTGGGTGATTAAAAGAAAATCTTTCAGAGGTCTCTCCAGAGTGCTCAGGAGAGATACAGTTAAGAGGATATGTGTGTTTCTGTGCTTGCTTTCCTTGGGAGTAGCAGTTTTTGATAAAGACTGATCAGAGTGGTCACTTGACGCACTTTTCCTTGTTTATATGAGAGTTTTTGGTAATTTAGTCTCTGTAAGTTGTTGTCGAGGAGAAGAGGGCTGGATAGTTCAGTGCTTATTCAGCTGAGGGGTTTGACTGTGCTCCGTGGTTGGTTTGAAGGGTAACAAGACAGAACATAATTACATTTTCATGGTAGGTCTTGCCATACATAAAGGTAAATGTTACAAAGAAATTCGTAAATTTAGGAGTTGAGTTTGGGAAGAAGGTTAGGAAGGACAGCACTACTGCTAAAACAGCAAATAGTTTAATACCTTGAGCATTGTTATAATAGTGTTAAATATACTGCAATATTTGAGTTACTTTTCAAAAATCTTAGTGCTAGTTTCTGTGGTTCAAATCTGTGGTTCCACTTGTGAGGTGGAAGTAAAGTTGCCATTTGTGTACTAGGTGGAAGTTTTTGTGGTATTGTAAGGATAGAATAATTTAAATAAATTGTCACTTTTGAAGCATTTTGGTTCTTGTGTTTAAAACTGCTTCAAGTTGAGTGAACGTGCTTTCATGTACAAGGGTGTGTGCTGCAGCAGCCAGCCTTCAACAGAGTGGTGAAACTGCAGTTTCAAGGCTAATTTTTGTTATTGTTTTGAAGTTCCATTTGTGTCCAAGGGTGAATTGGGATCCCTTTGTTCTAAGTGGGCACAAGCAGTTGTTTGTTCGTGGTTCACACTGTGCTCATCAATAAATGGTGTCCAGATGATGATCCCTGTCCCAAAAGACTGTGTTTGTTTAATCTTGGTGATCCCTGTGCAACACTTCCTGAATGGAGGAGCCCACAGGTCACACACTTATGTCCATGTGACTACTCAGGGGAAAATTCCTGGTTGAGGTTGTTAAATATACTTTTAAAGCCAAGAAAGTCTAGAACTTACAGAAATAGAATATGCAACTATTTTTGGAAAGGGATTGCTGCCTAAAGTCAGTAGTGGTAGCATGCAAAAGAAGCTCCAAACTAAGTGGTTTTGGTCATTAAATGTTTTAACTGTAGGAGCTAATGTTTGGGATTTAGTTTTTGAATTTTGGAGTGAGGGAAAGACTTTAAAATATGAACATAACAGCACCCCACTGTTTTCTTAAAAAAAAAAAGGGCTAATGATTGATAAAATAGTACAAAATAGGTATTGGAAATACAAACTAGCGTGAATTTGATGGCATTGTAGCATAACAGCTGAGAAAATTAGATAGTTTTGGCTTTGAGGATGCAGATTAAAGTTTAGGTCCTCTGTAAGGGTGTGTTACAGGACTGAGAATGAAATGTGAAATGTCTGCATTGGCTGAACATTTAAATGTATTTGATGAAGGAAGGAGATTGTCCAACGTGTCTGTTGGACAGCCTGTATGGATTCATTGGTCATTTATAATCTTTAAAGCTTTGGGGAAATACTGGCATGATTCTTAAGAATAAAGCATTCACAAGTACTTTTGTGACCAGATGTGTTGATGCAGCAAAGCTTTGTAAGGATGAAGGTTAAAGCTCTTTTGGTGTTAGGTTTCAAAAACTGGAAAGTTTTGAAGTGGTGGTCTGTGAGGTCTCTAGGAGTAGTTCACAGTTGCATAATAGTTGGCAAATTCTTTAGCTAATCAGCCTGATTCAACCTGCTCCTAATTCTAGAATGGCTGCATGTTGAAACATGGAAAGTCGAGGTGGGTGTGCTAGTGATGAGGGACCTTGAGGGCTCCTAGTTGCTCGTTGATAAGGCAGTGGTTCCCAAACTTTGTTCCAATTTTACATACAGAAACAGAACCAGAGGAAACACTGAATATTGAGTAACATAATCTTAAAAGGTGAGTACAGAGAGGATGGAGGCATTCTCTGCACATGGAGCCACACGGAGAAGACAAGGGACAATGGCTATGAATTGCACAAGGAGAGGCTTCACTTGCTACAAGGAAGACTTTTAACTGGGAGAACAATCAGTCCCTGGAAAAATTGCCTGAGGAGCATGATGGAACCTCTGTTACTGGAGGCTTTCAGGACATGTTTGGACAGGGTGCTAGATAAATTATCTCATCTAGGCTGCCTTTTTCATGGGAGACCAGGTGGTGTTGGAGGGTCCCTTCAAACCTGGACTATTATGTGATTTTATTATCATATAAGGTAACAACCATTTTGTATAGGTGCTGAAATTTTTTCTTGATATTTAGTGCAGTCAGTGTGCAGCTAGTCTCAGTTAGGGAGAGGTGGTTACAGGTTAAACAACGAACCATGTTCAAAACAAAGTAAGGATCACCTTTTCGTTGTCTGCCATGCTGCAGTAAAGGAAAATTATTGTAAATTTTCTTCCTTTCAGATTAGTTAACTTCTGATGAATGACAGTGGCCTAGAAGACTTGGGGTGGAAATGTCCTTGGCTTGTGAGTCATGACATGGGATAGGGTAGAGGAGGAGTTGGGAAGGATACCACTGACACGTGTGTCCCTTCCTGCTGGAAGTCCTATACTGAGAGTAGCAGAATGGGTGTTTACCTCTGAGGCTGTCATCGGCTTCATTTCATTTGAGCATGTATGTAGTTTGCTGTTGCACTCTCAGCAGTGTAAGGGCTTTAAAAGCCTCTTGTGGAGCAGTTGATAAGATGTGGAAAAAAGCTGATACTGCTTGCACAGCGTGTGTGGTACATTCTGTGTATTGTGGGTCAGTGTCCAAGGATGTGGTAGAAATTGTCCAGTGTGACAAATTCAGTTGAACTTCTGCTTTGAGTTATCCAGGGACTGGAAGTAAACTCTGCATTGTGCCTATATGGTGCACACACTAAAACTCCAGTTCTTAAAGGCCTGTAGGGTTTACAGTTCATTAAATAATATGCTCGGGGTGTACTAAGAAGTAGTGCCCTTGTGTTGTACTTGGTATTGTACTAACAACTAGTGCCAAAAAACAATGCTACTTCAATGTGCTTGAGGCAGGGAGATGTCCTTTAAACACAGCAATTTTTAATCTCTCTGCTGTTCTGACAAGGTTTCAGTCTTCTGAATGTCTTTTCTTTTCAGGTCATCTGAAATAAACATAGCCTTAATATCAGTTGTTTTTACAAAAGCCAGGCCAAACTTTTTTGTATCAAATACTAAACCTCAGATTTTAGGTCACATAGAGTTTGTTGTCCAAAATAATTTAAGATGATGGTTGTCACAGGCTTGACCAAAAAAACTCCAAGTAAGTGATGTGATTCATGCTATGTTATGTTGTGCTGTAATGCAGCCCCGGTGTTAAGTATAACTTTTAGTTGCTGTGAAAGATGCTGGAGAGTTTCTGGACAGTTGCAGTTTCTCATCAGCATCCAAATCCATTTGGGAACCAAGCTCATGTGGATTTCATTTAAACTCTTGGCCTTCCTTTGCTGTTGAACATTCGTAAAACAAGGACTGTGGCACTTCTGGATTTCGAAAGGAAATATATTTTCTAGTTCAATGAGACTTTGAAAGTAATTATTTTTTATTTCAAAGTAATTTTTTTATTTTTTTAATATTTTTTTGTGACTTGGTGGTTTTGGGTTTAGGTGTAGTTTGTTAATTAAAAAAGAAAAGGAAGTAGAGGCCCTATTTCTTTCAAGCATTGATTAGAAAATTTCAGTTCCAGGCAGCATATCGTAATTAGTTCTGATCTTGCATATTGCTAGTGACTTTTTTTGCATACAAACTCTAAAAAAAAAGGTTGGTTTTAAGAAGATAAAAATAATTTCTCTCCAGTAGTACTTTTTTTTTTCTTTATTTCTTTGAGGAAGCTAAACTTTGTCTATAGTAATAATTTGGAAACAGAACATGAAATACACTAATTGAGGAACATGTTAGGCAATTGTTGAGTTGTTATACTTAGTCATGAAGTACTTAAGGCTTCTGTGAGTAATTGTTTACCAATATCAAGGCTGTCTGTTCCTGAGCAGATAAACTGAACTGTTTGTGTTTGAGTGTGGTGTATTTGTGTGTAATGTGGTAGTATGACTGAACGTGGTTTTTGTGATGGTGTAGAAAGGTTGTTTGTTTTTTTTTTCAATAAGTGTGACTGGATTTGTAGTGGGCTTCATGAAGTGTTTGGTTTATGGCACAGACTTGGATTCAGGAATTCTGTTGACCTCGGGGGTTTTTTCGTGCCAGATGCTGTCAGGATTTGTTACCAGAAGTTTTTGTTCAACTGGTGTTAAAAGTACAGACTGTGCTACAGACACAGACATCCCTCATGAAACCTGTTATTTTCTATAGAGATACAAAAATAAGAGAGAGATAAAAATTCAGTTCACTGTTTAGCTGTTTTTACATGATGTACTCAGGTGAAAATCAAGTTTTAAAAATTCCCATGTGTTGTGTAACCTTTAGCAATGAAATATGAAGAAAAATATTTTGTAGAAATGAGCTATTACATAAAGACAATCTGGTAAAATGTTTTTAATCTGGAGTCGTGCTCTTGAAATGCTGCCAGGTTGTCATGTTTAGTGTTTTGAATGGGATAGAGCAAGATGGGCTTGTTATATTCAGTATTATTTGAAGAACAGAGAAGTGGTGTTTTTTCATGTGGTAAATGGCTTTTTCTCCTCCAATTTTCTGTTCTTTTTTTTTTCTTTTTTTTTTTCTTTTACTAGCTCCCTTACCTATCATAGAATCATATTGGATTTATTTTTATTTTGCCCCAAAGCAGTGAGTTTAAGTTACTTCATTGAAAGACGTGTTGGGTAAAGAGTGTGTAGAACATTTTAGCCATTGAACTGTAGGATCGTGGTGGCGTCTTCGTCTTGTTTTGGATAAGGAGAAGCCTTCAGTGCCATTTCAGTGCCTAAAACTTCAGTAATAAGCTTTGTGTTCATGAAAGTGTAATGCTGAAGCAAACCAGAACACAGATTTTTGAAGTGTTTAGGTTTGTGAGCCAGCACCTGGTTAGTTTTCCAGAAAGCTTTCAGGTGTGGATCTGAGATGTGGGTCTAAAAATGCAGTTGTCAAATGTTTTTCTTACTCCAGAAGTCTTGGCCATCTCATTGTGGTGAAATATTCCATCGTAGCAACAGTTGCTATGTGTGACTACCTTTTTAGGCTGTTAGTGCCATTTTAAGATGTTAAGAGCTCTGCAGCATTCTGCTGATTCACCTCCTACGCTTGTGAGACTTGACTGTGCAGCTTAAGACTTCCATTTTACACAGAAAAATTAGAGAGGATTTTGTTGAAGGAGTGTCCACAGAGTTAGAAACTGCCAGCAGCACAGCCAGAGAAGAAATGAGGCTTGTATTTTGTGGATTTCTGGTGTGGATGATCTGTTCTCATTGAACAGGAAAAAAGATACCAGTTTTGGCCATTATCATAAAACCAGAACATAAGGTGTATGGAACAACTTGCATCACTGCTGGTGCAGCACCAGGATAAATATAAATAAAATAGGAACCTTTTAGTGTGGGACCCAAGTGTGTTTATGTTTATTCTACTTCACAGCTAACCAGAGCCTTGCCTGGCAGGCTGCTCTAAGAAATCAGCCACCATTAGTCCTCTGCAGCATCCTGAAACTTCCCTGCCACTTTCGTCACAGTGGTTTCCTTAGAACTGCAGTAGGAAGAGCCAAGTGATGAATTGGTTTGATTTTTCCCTCTGTGACTGGCCTGTTCTGCTTCCTTATTCAGTTGATGCTTTTTTGGTGTTTGATAGGTCTCCTTTGGTTTGCTGTGTTTTTTTTTTTTTTAATTACTAGTTTTGCCTGGAAATTAGTGGGGGCTTAGTGTGTTTATAGAAATCACCTATCAGCATCTTTCAGTTGGTGCCCAGCTGATGCACAAACATCATCTTGGTGAGCTTTGCCATGGGCACCTGGAATTGCAAGGAAGAGCCTCCCGTGTCTTAGCAACAGTTGCTGTGTACGGCTGCAGCGAGACTGCTGGAAGAGATGCAGAGCTTCTTCCCTGCCATAGACACTTTAATGCTTTAAAAGCTTATGTTCATGAATTCCCACCATCCATTTTTTTCCTACTGTCTTCTACACAGTAATACTGAGAATTATTAAAAAAAAAAAGTCTTAAACTTTGGCTGTTGCTGTTAGTGTTTGTGTACGCTGCTGATGCTGAGTGGTTTTATTTCTGTAGAAGTTAATGTTTTACAGGCATTTAACCACCCGTGACACAAACATTGACTTACAGGTTTCTCTAGGAGCAGCAGCTATAAATGTTACATTGATTGTTATTTACTTGTGTTTTGCAATGTTATTGCCTAGACAGGTTGAAGAAAAATAAAAGTCTTTGTGGTTTCAGAAATGGAGAGAAAATGATGCCTCATGAGGTCTGTTAGGTATCACATCACATTGCAGGTGCAAGGCCTGAGTCCATTTCAGAGCTTCTGTCTCAAAAATAAAGCTGGCACAGAATGCAATTTGTAGATGCATGACTGTTGTGACCTCCTTTTCTAAAGGAAAGCTACAACCTGCTCTGGTGGACTCTGACAGTCCTTAAGGTAATTTGTAATGCTCATTGTCAGTGTCAGCTGTCACAGAACAAATAAGCATAAAAAAGAAAAGCTGTCTCCTTCTGTCCCAAAGATCTTTGTATCGTGTGTGTTGAGATGGGGAGAGGAGAGATGGGAACAGGGAGGTGAATGTGGAGCAGTTCTTGCAAGCTGTGGTCACTGCAGGCAAACGGACCAGTCATTTTTGAGGATTTTGTGTGCATCCTGCTAGAGGGCAGTGGAGGAAAAGAGCTTTACTGGATGTAATTCAGCTTTGGTAGAAGTTGCTCATAATTAAGGAATAGGATGTGAGAAATTTGGAGAGGTTGGAAGAGCTGGAGGGTGGAGGTTTGTGATGTTGGCTGAGTGGTGAGAGTTCAGGTCCACACTAGAAACCTGCCAGGAACTGGGACCATCCTTTGCTATACTTCCTTCCCTAGCAGCAGTAATAGGTTGAAATGTTTTTATGGCTGTGAAACTTCGGTATCTGGATTAGAAAAGTCAGCTGTGAGTTGTATCAAAAATGTTTCACTGTGCTGTGGAGAGAAGAAGGGTTTGGTGTATAAATTTGTGTTGTCTAGATTTAAACCTGGCTGATGTGAAGGTCCATCTTTGGAAGGATTGTGTGATAAGACCTTCAAGTGCTCTTGGTTTATAATACAATTTAAATGCTAAAGGGAAGGGATGCCTGGCATGAAAAAATGTATCTTGCAAGCAGGAATAGCTTAAAAAGAATTTACTGTCTTCCTGATGGTGGTCATTGTCTTGAGCTGTGTTAAGCAGTATGCGGACACTTGTTATTTGGGTTACTGCCAAACCAGTTGCTTTACCTTAAAAAATAATCTTTGGTGGTGGTTACATCAAGTCAGTGGATTACTGTAATCCAGCTGTAAGAACAGTGTCAGTGCAGGATATTTGTGCCCTTAACATGTCAGTGCACTAAGACAGTCACTGCAGCATGGTTTTGAATGACCATAAAGAGAGCAACGTGGCCTTTTTTCCCCAGGGACCACAGAATTGGTTAATTTAGTGTTCAAGAGGAAATAATTGTGTATTTGTTTGGCTTTCCTCTGTGAGTGATACAGGAGTTGGTATAGGAGGTTGCAATATGTAGATGTCTGAGCAGAGAAATGTAAAACAGCTGTTTTCAGTGGTTTTGGTTAATGTAAATCAGTCAAAATATAAAAGATTAATTAAAATATAGACCTATCTGTTTATAGTAAAGGAGAATTATTTCTACCTACTGTTTCAAAATAAAAGAGTTGCCAGACTTGTCTCGTGTTGCATCATGATTCATACTGAGCACTCTTTCTTCCATAGCTATTTATGATTGAAATTTCTAGTTTGAATGTTCTTGATACAATGATGTCGCAAGATCTGGATTTTATCTTTTTAATGTTTTTACCTTCTTTTAAACTTCCATCAGTCACTAATACTGATATTTTGATAAGATAAAGTGAGAGGTTAATAGGTTTGTCATTGCATATGGGAAATACTTAAAGATACTGGGCTGAGTTTAAGGAGCTGAAGACAGATTTGGTTTTGGAGATTTATTAGAAAAAACAACCAAACAAAAAACCCAGTTGAATAAAACAGTTATTCCTTGGCAGTGTACTTGGTCAAAGAGTTGAATGCAGATAGATTCAGGAGGATGAGTGGATTTATGGCATCTTAGTGATCCCAGTTCAGAGTGTCAGACTGGATTGCTTGACCTCCTGTATTTTGCAGGTCATTAAACTGCAGCAGGTTTCCCTCTGTGTTGAGCATAGCTTTTATTTTCCCACTATTCTTACCGAAGTTGTTAAAATGTGCATTCTCTGTTGGGCTGTAGTCAGAGAAGGGGAGAGTGGAGGTTGAGCGTATGTGAGGGTATGTGCTTCCAGTTTCCAGGTGACAAGACATGTTGTCTGAACATGTCAAAGACCTGTCTTTGTCTGAACAGAGCAAATGACCTTTGCATATTCTTGCAGAGAAATGGAAGCTTTTATATTAAGTAGCAAAATTGTCATTTGCAAACTAAGCTATTCAAGAGGAAGTGGTGGGCTAAATAAGGGTATTTGTTGAGAGAAATATGGAGCAGCAGTTGTTTCTTGGAAGGTAAGTGCATGTTTAGGTGCAGAGTGTATGTAATCTGCTTCAGTGACTTCTGGTGGTTTTACTGCCCCAGTTAAGATGACTGATGGTCCTTCCACCTGACTTCTCTGTTGGTGCTGACCTGCCCTGTGCTGACCTGACATTTACTCCTGCTTTCAAAGTGCCTTTGCAGGCTCAGTGTTAATGGATGAATTTGTGGCCTCCAAGGCAAGCAAAGATTTGGCAGATGATGTTACCTTCATCTCCGCTGCACCTCAGTTTCATGCATTTCTGGGGAGCTGCTGTTTCTGCCTTCATTGGCAGAATTTGCCAGTGATTTAGCTCATGCTCTGGTGATCCTTGTCACAGCAGTGAGAAGAGGCAAAGCTGTGTAGTACATTCTGGTTTTTTTTTTTTTTTTTTGTTGAAGCATGGAGATGTCCTTCTTCAACAAACTATCCGCTGGCTCATGGTCAGCCAGTGGATAGTGGCTGACCATGAGCCAGAACCATGGCCAGGTGGCCAAGAAGGCCATCTTGGTTGGTGTGTGGCGAGCAGGGCAAAGTCTGTGATCACCCCTTTTTACTCGATACTGGTGAGGCCGTATCTCAAATCCTGTGTTCAGTTTTGGGCCTCTCACTACAAGAAAGACCCTGAAGTGTTGGAGTGTGTCCAGAGAAGGGCAGGGGAGTTAGTGCAGTGTCTGGAGCACAAGTCTGACAAGGAGCAGCTAAGGGAGCTGGGGGGAGTCAGCCTGTAGAAAAGGAGACACAAGGGGGACCTTACTGTTCTCCACAACTACCTGAGAGTGAATGATGATTTTAAAGAGTTAAGATTTTAGCTGAGGGTTAGAAGCAATTCATATTGATCAGGGTGTAAGTTAGATAAACAAACAATAGGTTAATAGTTATTAGATGCTTAAGCTAGAGCTAATAGAGGTATTGTTTGCCATTATGAGCTTGTTTCAGTTTTGTTTATAGAAAGAGATGGAGTAAGTGAACTGTTATAAGAACAGATTGAAACCAGTAGAACAATGAGTAGCACCTGGACTTTATACCAATCAATCACAAAGCAGGGGACAGATTGTGCCAGAGGGTCATAGAGACCTGATGAAGGCATTGCTTACTTCATCCTTCAAGACCACCGACCCAATTCAAGAGAAGAATTGTGCACGTGTGAAGGACTAATAACCTCATTTTAATA